>JAODAL010052529.1:0-25906 GCA_025379985.1 Phyllomedusa bahiana
AAAACCTGCTTATAACTGCTTGGGGGACAAAAAACTGCCTATAAATCGCCTGGGGGGGAATAACCTTGCCTATAACTGCTTGTGGGGGACATATACCTGCCTATAACTGCTTGTGGGGGACATATACCTCCCTATACCTGCCTATTGCTGACATATACCTGCCTATAACTGCCTGTGGGGGACATATACCTGCCTATAACTGCCTGTGGGGGACATATACCTGCCTATACCTGCCTGTGGGGGACATTAAACTGCCTATGTAATTTTATTGGTATCCATTTTTATTTTTGATATTTACCAGTAGCCGCTGCCTTTTCCACCCTAGGCTTATACTCGAGTCAATAAGCTTTCCCGTTTTTTGTGGCAAAAGTAGGTGCCTCGGCTTATATTCGGGTTGGCTTATACTCGAGTATATACGATAGGCTATTATTTTTCTTTTAATTATTATGAGTAGGCAATACTTCTTTTTGTAATCGCTCTGGATATAATCTCCACCATCCTCCCTATTGCGACATGTGACAACCCATGGCTCAATATAGCTTTGAGCCTATCTGAAGAGGTTACTATCATTGTATACTGAAAATGTGTAAATATACAATATAGCTGCTGGCTATATAGAGAGATCTACTTTAATTAGTACCGTTATCAGAGACAAGGATATGAGTGAGATCTCCTAAGTCATTTATTACACTACAAACAACTCAAACTCTTCAATAGACAATGATATAATATACTTCCGACATAAAACCTTTAAAACTAGAACTCAGTGGGTCACTAGTTCAGATTACATTTTTTATAGAAGGATGGACTGGTTGCAGTCACAGGTGAAACAGAGCATATTAGATGACACATTTATACATCAGTTTTACAGAAATCACCTAATACTTCTTCATATTCAAATCCACTTACATTTACTGTTTTTTTTAAATTTATTTACCTTCTTGTCTACTTGACTTTTTACATTCGCCGAGAATCTTAATAAGTTAGGTTAATTTCTATATCTTTTACAAAAATCGTCATCACACCTCCTTGCAGCAATCTTCAATATCTCTCACATTACATTGGACACATCACACACATAACTTGCCAAAACCCATACTCGATCACGGGTAAATGTATTTTGATTTCAGACCGTCCCAAAGAAAGATAGCACCTGGGTCACAGCAGCTACCAAGCAGGAAGGCAAAGTAAGTGAAATATGTCACCGGCTGATTCACCATAGTGGGGACAGGAGAATCTAGAATTTATGTAAACTATTTTTTTGATGAGAACAGTCAAATACGGGTACAAAGGAAACAACCCTTCTGCCTGACCTGCTCTTTTCCTGTGTCTGTATGTTTTTGATATATCTATAAACATAGTTACCTTTATGAAATTCTTCCCATAACACACCTGAGGTTACTAGTTTTGAAACTCTATGCTATTTTTGTGCTTGTGTTAATAAGGCATTGTCTTTCAACCAGCCTTTCCTCCAAAACTCTTTTCCATATTTATTTGTTCGTTTAGTCTGTCTTCTGAAACCACGAAACCATATATATCCCATCCATAAACTTTTTAACTCTCTCTACTCCCTTTTTTACCTTCATGCATCCTCACTACCTGTATCTCAGTCAATCTCTGTGTCCCAGATTTAATGATTAAATTCCCCATGACCTGGTGCGTAACTAGGGAATCCTGGGCCCCATAGCAAACTTTTGGATGGGGCCCCTCTCCTACCTGCCCGACCGCGAACATTTACCGGGACCTCTTAATAATAGTCATGCAGTTACTAGATAATCCAACAAGCAAATACGGCACCCGGCACCATACATATCAGCATCATACTGCTACCAAACAAATCCCACTCTACCAAGGCCAACATTACTAATAATGCTACTACATAAGGACCTGATTATACTGCCAGAACACCGTCAAATTAACACCACATAGTGACTGACTAATACCCCTATACTTTTACTGATCAGTATACAAAGACCAATATTACCGCCATATAGTGATATATACCAGTGTACACAAACTCTGCAAGAAGTCTGGATAAAAGGGGAGGAATACATCCACAGCAGCCATAAATAACCGTCACAGCACTGCCGCCATCTACAAACCCAAGACCAGGAAAATGTATGCTCCTTAGTTCTCGCTGCAGTGGCAGTCTACGTTCTTGGCGTTCCCCTGCCCGAGTTCGGAGACATGATCCAATGCCTCCAGTGGTACGCTGGGCTTGCCGAAAATCCTCCTCCCTTTACTCGTGTTGAAATCTCCCCCAACCGCATTTCGTACTGCAATATTACACTAACCAGCATACCCCACACCACCGGCCTCCCACACATACCCCCCACCACCCCATCACACCCACACATTCCCACCACTTGCTCATCCCACCAACACATACACGCCACCTGCCTATGCCACTCACCCCTACCCACCATCTGCCCAAGCCACTCACACATACCCACCATCTGCCCATGCCACTCACACATACCCACCAAATGCCCATGCCACGCACACCTTACAACCACCTGCCTATCCAACACATATAAACCCTCCAGCTGCTCCTCCCACTCTGGCGGCATCTTTTATCCGACTGCTACAACTACACTTCACTTACTCTGGGACACTGTGACACCATCCTCATAGTCCTAAGAGTATACTCTGCTAGCCCACATCCCTTCATCAGAGATAAATAATACACCAGTATCCACTAACGGGAGTGGGACACAGAGGAATTTTTTCTCTCCCACATCTGGCCAAGACCAAATTGGGTAATTTCCCCTATCGTGGCCAACTCCTCTTGCTTACCGGTGACCTACAATAGCAAATCTACCATCTCCCTTAGAAGCCAACACTTTCAGGGTTAATAATAGGCCTGAAACATTCTCAAATACTCTTACCTGCCTGATCTTGTCACAACGGTGACACCAAGTGTCAGCTTTGAACAATACGTCTCAGTCTCAAGGTTAGCTGCCTCTGCCGCCATCTGGTGGTGAACAGAGATAGAGCACCTCACTTCATTTGACTTGCATATCTGCATATCACAAGGCATTATGGGAAAGGGGCTGAGAAGCCCACAGCACCCTCTGTTGGATGTAACAAATCCTCAATTTGCTTTTGACCCACCGAGTCTTGAGAAAGCAAAAAGGATTTTAGCCAAGCCATTCTCTCTTATCTGCAGACAACGATGTTTCTGGATTTTTGTGCCTCTTTATTGCAGAGCAGAGCGATACTGTCTGGCTGTGTGGGAGGCATCGAGTGGCTCAGGAAGGGAAGATCTCTCCTTAAGGAGAGCTCCGTACGAACGGCTTGTAGAGTTTGTTTTGCCTTTTCGCCCTCTACTTAGTATCTGCATATCACAAGGCATTATGGGAAAGGGGCTGAGAAGCCCACAGCGCCCTCTGTGTGGATGTAACAAATCTCAATTTTGCTTTTGACCCACCGAGTCTTGAGAAAGCAAAAAGGATTTTAGCCAAGCCATTCTCTCTTATCTGCAGACAACGCTGTTTCGGGATTTTTGTCCCTCTTCAGTGCAGAGCAGAGCGATACTGGCTGGCTGTGTGGGAGGCATCGGGTAGCTCAGGAAGGGAAGATCTCTCCTTAAGAGCACCGAACGAACGGTAGAGGGCGAAAAGGCAAAACAAACTCTACAAGCCGTTCGTCGATGCTCTCCTTAAGGAGAGATCTTCCCTTCCTGAGCCACTCGATGCCTCCCACACAGCCAGCCAGTATCGCTCTGCTCTGCACTGAAGAAGGACAAAAATCCCGAAACAGCGTTGTCTGCAGATGAGAGATACTGGCTTGGCTAAAAATCCTTTTTGCTTTCTCAAGACTCAGTGGGTCAAAAGCAAATTGAGGATTTGTTACATCCAACAGAGGGCGCTATGGGCTTCTCAGCCCCTTTCCCATAATGCCTTGTGATATGCAGATGCTAAGTAGAGGGCGAAAAGGCAAAATAAACTCTACAAGCCGTTCGTTCAGTGCTCTCCTTAAGGAGAGATCTTCCCTTCATTTGACTTGAACAGATCGAATCTACCACTGCACCATAAGAGGCAATAATGGGCGAAATACTGACCGCTCTGCCCATCTAATCCCTTTCCAAACCATTCAGAGCATCTGACTCATAGTGCCCTCTTGGGTACCACCATGGCCTCCTAGATGTGATTGCTGACAACTCGGCATCCGGTTCCGGTCTCTCTCCCTCCTGTGCATTTTCCCTCCTCTGTGTCACGGACAAATTTCTTTCCCAAAGTCAGACACCACTACCGCAAAGGAAAACTCGCTACCCATTCTCTACGTCATCAGCTAAAAGAAGAATGACAAAGCACAAGACCCCGAAAGACAAACAACAATCAAAGCTCTCCCTTACCAAGCCGACCCAGATGTCTATGTCCCCAGAGCTGTTGGCGAGTGGGGACATCACACCTCCTGACCTCTAAGCTCCAAACAGTCCTGCTGCCTCTACAACTTCTGAAATGGACCAAGCGGTCGCTATGGCACAAGAAGTTATCCGCATGGTGATGCCCTACCTAGATAAACGTCTGCATATGATACAAACATCCATCAACACGGTGTTAGCCCAGATCACTGAAAATGCTAAAAAAATAGGGGAATTGGAGGCAAGGGTGGTGTCTTGCGAGTCATCAATCTCCTCTGCTGAAAGTTAACTTGCACAACATCAAAACACCAACATTATCCTACGCGACAAGCTAGAAGATCTAGGAAATAGAGAAAGAAGAAACAATCTTCGCTGCGTCGGCATACCAGAGACTATATCTGGGGACGCTCTTCAAACATATTTGGTGGGCAAACTACATACCGCTCTGCAACTTAACCGCCAACCTGACCCTCTCATTATTGAGCGAGTACATCGCATAGGACCCTACAGGAGAGAGGGAGACCGACGACCGGGGCTGGTCATAGCTAGATACGCAAACTGGTTGGTCAAGGAGCAGGTGTTCAGGTCGTATAGATCTGCAAGGAACCTATAGGTTGAAGGTTCTTTCCCCTCCCTCCCATAAATTGGGGGGGTGGTTGTCTTTCTTTCTCTTCCGTTCACTCCAAACTCCCCCTCCCCCCTTTTTAAAAAAAAAATCTCTCCTTTCTTCTATTACTGTTTTAGACAACTCCCCAAGCCTGCTCTGGCCGCCTCAGTGCTGACGGAAACCGCCCTGCCAGGGCTAAACACGTGGGGGACCTAATTGGGTCTTCCCTTTCATCCCTCATCTTGGATCCCGGGTTGATATGCCTTACCATATGATCTAATTAATGCATACTGCTGTTGTTTACGTTGGTTTTTACTACCTAATCTAATATGTGTTTCTGTTCTCCCTTCCCCTTCTATCCTCCTGTGTCCTCGTACCCACCCTGGAACGGACGCCCGGCTGCCCACCGAATGCCGAGACCAAGGAATCCGCTGCTTGCTGGGACAGCGGACCCTTTCTACAAGACTACTCACCTCATAACATGCCTAGGAAAACAACAGGAAAAGGATGAATACCCAAACACATTACAAACACACACCCCATTCTCAACCCATAACATTAGTGAGTTGGAATGTGGTGGGCTTAAACTCCCCAGTTAAGCTAAAGAAAGTATTGACCCATCTGACGAGATTAAGGCCACAAATTATTTTCCTCCAGGAGACGCACTGGAAACGTGGAGGGGAGGGTTTCCTTAAAGCCCCTGGGCTGAGTGACAGTTATACTCAGGCTCGGACTGGGGCACTGGGGGATCGGTGAATCCCACGGTGGGCCCCCCCCCCCGAGCCGCTGTGGGCCCCGGAGGCAGTGCCGCCGCTCCCCTGGGCCCAGCCGCGCATCCGGTGACTGAACGCCCGGGACCTTCGGCCCGAGCGCTCCGAGACTGGCCCGGAAGTTGAGGACTAATGTCCCCGACTCCCGGGGCTGCGTGGTGTCAGCGGAGCCGCTGATCTCCCTGGCAGGCTGAAGGCGTTAGGCCTTCAGCCTGCCAGGCGCCGGCCCCTGCTGCTGACGTAGGCGGCGCGGTGACGTCACATCACCACGCCGCCTATGCAGTGCGGCAGTAGAGGCCGGCAGCAGCACGGAGCGGCCGGGAGAAGGAGCAGGAGCCAGGTAAGTGGCTGTTTGTTGTTTTTTTGTTTTTTTTTTAAACTACCTCCAGGGGGCCCTGGCTACAAGGGGGGCCCTGGCTACTATGGGGGCCCTGGCTACTATGGGGGCCCTGGCAAAGGGGGGCCCTGGCTAAAAGGGGGGCCCCCGAGTACAAAAGGGGCCCTGGCTACAAGAGGGGCCCTGGCTACAAGGGGGGCCCTGACTACAAGGGGGGCCCTGGCTACAAGGGGGGCCCTGGCTACAAGGGGGGCCTTGAGTACAAAAGGGGCCCTGGCTACAAGAGGGGCCCGGGCGGCAGGGGGGCCGTGGCTACAAAGTGGGCCCTGACTACAAAGGGTCCCTGGCTACAAGGGGGTCCCTGGCTACAAGGGGGGACCTGGCTACAAAGGGGGCCCTGGCTACCTACAGGGGGGCCCTGACTACAGGGGGTCCCTGGCTACAAAGGGGGGCCCTGGCTACAAGAGGGGCCCTGGCTACAAGAGGGGCCCTGGCTACAAGGGCGGGCCCTGACTACAAAGGGTCCCTGGCTACAAGGGGGTCCCTGGCTACAAAGGGGTCCCTGGCTATCTACAGGGGGCCCTGGCTACCTACAGGGGGGGCCCTGGCTACCTAAAGGGGGGCCCTGCCTACCTAAAGAGGGGCCCTGACTACCTAAAGAGGGGCCCTGACTACAAGGGGGCCCTGGCTACCTAGAGGGATGTCCTGACTACAATGGACACCCTGACCACCTACAAAGGGGGCCCTGACTACCTATAGGGGGCCCTGGCTACCTAGAGGAGGCCCTGGCTACCAAATTCTAAAAGGGCCCCTGACTACTCACAGTAGCTAAAGGGGGGGCCCTGACTATCTACACAGTTGCTTAAAGGGGGGGCCCTGACCTTCCTGTACACTAGCTAAAGGAGGCCCTAACTAACCTGTATACTCCCTAAAGGGAGCCCCATAACGTTGCAGCCTTTAAATTAAAGGGGACCTAACTACCTACAGCTTACCTAACTTGGGGGGAAAACCCCCTACCCAAGACTGGGGCCTTTTCTATTTGCCTACCTACTAGGGTCTTGTCTACCTACCTGGTAATGTAATTGAGAGGGCAGCAGCCCATAGTTGTAGCATTATCTCCAGGGGGTTAGTCCTCCCCCACCTTCCAACCCCTTAGGATACTAGGCCTCTAAGTTATGGCTTGTACCCACTCCTCCATCCCTGGGTAGTTTGTACAGAGGTGGGAATAGATAAAGAGGTGCTGGAAAATTGAGGATTCTAAGATATTTGTGTGTAATTTCTGCAGGGATGAGTTGTGGCCAGGACAAGTCATCATGGCGTTGTGGAACGGATGCAGAAGAAAAGGGAATAAGAACGACTCAGAGAAAGAGAAGATCATCAGACATGAATCTCGGTGAGTCCTGATTTCAGGGGTTATTTTACTTCTATTTTTGGATCAAGTGCTGTATTCACTGTAATGTAATATAACCTGAGCTGGTGTCTGATCACTATGTGGTCTCCATATACCTGAGCTGGTGTCGGACCACTATATGGTCTCTATATGGTGGTGTTGTAGGTTATACCTGAGCTGGTGTCTGACCTCTATGTGGTCTCTATATGATGGTGGTGTAGGTTATACCTGAGCTGGTGTCGGACCACTATGTGGTCTCTATATGGCGGTGTTGTAGGTTATACCTGAGCTGGTGTTGGACCTCTATGTGGTCTCTATGTGGTGGTGGTGTAGGTTATATCGGCGCCGGTATAATGCCAACGTACATGTGTCCCTGATTGTAAGAGTGAGGGACCCTGTGATTAGGAGTTACGCTTTTACTTTCTTGCTGGTGCTTATTTTAGAAGGTGGCGAGGTGTGTGACAAAGGGAAGCGTGGAGGGGGATATTGTATATGGGCCAGTAGGGGATATGGATGGAGCTACTTAGCCCTGTGTCTCTGATATGTTAGACTGACAAATGTGTGACTCACTTGCTATTGTACTACACAATACAGTTCTGTTTTGCATACTGTATTATGTGGTAAAATGTCATTTATGTCCGAGAAGCCGGTAATATTTTCATGTACAGTAGGGTGGGCCCCCTAAGATCAACTCCCCTGTGGGCCCCAGACCCTCCAGTCTGACACTGGTTATACTGCCTCATATGATCACAAAACCAGAGGTATTGTGATATTATTTCACACTACCCTCCACCCCTGATCCATAAAGTACACACAGACCCTGGAGCACAATTCCTTTTTATGGAGGTCACAATCCGCACTCGACGATACTCCCTTTTGAACATCTATGCCCCCAACCACCCTAATGCAGACTTCTACTCACAACTCTTCAACTTCCTGATGGGTAGAACACTCCAAAACCTTATCATTGGGGGCGACTTTAACGTTACCTTACAGCCCTCCATAGATCCCATATCGCAGACATCATTTGACCAGGGAACAATCCCTACCCTATTGCAGCTCATAGATCATTTCTCCCTGTGCGAACCCTGGCGACTGCTCAACCCCTCCACCCGGGAATACTCTTTTCATTCAGCAGTACATGATAGTTACTTCAGAATTGATAACTTTCTAATTTCGGCCTCAGCCTTCCTGTCAGTGGCAGAAGCAGAAATCAGTAACATAATAATATCAGACCATGCCCCAGTTAGCCTCACGCTATCAACCCAAAGTGCTCCACAGGGCCCCGTAGATGGTGCTTCCCGTCTTATCTGTCGGAATCGGAAGACTTCACCCAATATCTAACAACTCAATGGCAACATTATATGGACGATAACATACAACATACTCCTGACTTCTCCCTCTTTTGGTCCGCATCCAAGGCAATGCTGCGGGGACACATTATCTCCTATCTTAAATTTAAAAACAGGGAAAGCAAGAAAAAAATTTCTGAGTTGAATTCAGACCTTACTGGGGCTCATGGGGCCTATGTTGTCCACCCTACGCCCGAAAATAAGGAGAAGTACCTCACTACCAAAACTCTAATGGATACTTACATCCAGGGACAGGCCAAGTGGGGTGTAGAAGCTATCAAAAATAAATTCTTATGCTGGGGAAACAAGGTCCGATCACTATTGGCGAACACGTATAAAACTAAATCCCGATATAAACCGATCCACACCCTCACTAACCCATCCACAGGTCTCCCTACACACGACCCACTCAACATTTCACTGACTTCCACAAAGCCTCTAACTATGATTCCGGAAAAACATAGTCATTTTTACACAGGCTCCGACTGCCGAAATTGACCCCAGAGGACAGGACCTTCCTGGACTCGGAGATCACTGAGACCGAGATCCGAGATACAATTAGACATCTCCCAAACAACAAGACGCCAGGGCCAGATGGAATGTCAGACGAGTACTATATAATCTTGCAGCATGAAACTGTCCCACACCTAACCGCTTACCTTAATAGCATTTATAGAGGTGATACCCATTCTGCAGAATTCTATGCATCTGACTTGATACTGGTCCTGAAGCCCGGCAGGGACCCTACTGCCCCCAGCTCCTATAAACCAATTGCCCTACTAAATCAGGACTACAAGATCATGACTAAAATACTAGCAGATTGCCTCCAAACTATGCTAGACCCACTACTAACTCCCTCACAATTGGGATTCCTTAAGAACAGACACTCCACTATAGGCATACGTCAAGCAATTGCTGCAACCACACAGTACCTAGATGGGTCCCGGCCAGTGACTATGCTTCTCAGCCTAGACGCTGAGAAAGCTTTTGATTCTGTGTTGTGGACATATCTCAACACATGCCTCAGACATAGGGGATTTGGGGAGCGCTTTTTATTCTTCTTGCAACTGAATCAACAAAACTCGACCACATCTCTGATGCTACGTCTCCTCCCTCCTTCCCCCATTCCAATACATAGAAGCACAAGGCAGGGATGTCCTCTGTCCCCTCTCCTCTTCATTCTTTCACTGGATCCTTTACTGAGACATTTGGAGACGGTCACTACGTTTGAAGGTATATGGATAGGGAGTAGATGCCTTAAGGTGTCCGGATTTACAGATGATATCTTACTGTATATATCCAATCTTAGGGGGTCATTGGAGGTTGTTATGGAGGACATACGTGCGTGTGGCTCCCTGTTGAGCTTCAGGATCAATGAGTCTAAATCTGAGGCACTACTATTGAGGGGGCCATCAGTTCCGAGCTGGGCAACTGCCTTTCCATTCCGATGGCAAAGGGAATCTTTAAGCTATTTGGGTGTGCAAATCCCTAAACATTGGAATCAGCTATCTAAATTTAACTTAACTCCCTTTATTAGACAAACAGAGACGCTACTTTCTACATGCGGGAAACTGACTTTGTCACCCCTGGGCAGAGCTAACTTAATTAAAATTTCCATTTTCCCCAAGTTAATGTACCTGCTACAATCCCTTCCACTCTACCTCAGACCAATAGACTTTAAACTCATGGAGGTTATGTTTAGAAAATTCATATGGAATGGAAAAAGTCCAAGAACTAGCCTGATAATTCTAGGTCAACCCAGATCAAATGGGGGTATAAATTTCCCTCAAATCCGGCTCTATAACTTGGCAACACAATTGTGGATAGTGTGAGATTGGCTGTCAAACTCCAACTCCTTTGCTGACACTGCCTTGGATGAAGTTTATCCCAGATGTCATTTTAACCAACATTCTCCACCTGCCACACACAGCTTTACCTGCCCAAATTAGACATAACCGGCTAATTATGTCCCCATGGCGCACATGGAAAAAAGACTGGCAGATCCTTCACCTCAACCCTAACTTCTCTCTTCTTCTACAATTTGTAAAGAACGTTAACTTTCAAGAGGGAAAGACACACAGACAATTCAAGAGATGGCAGCGGTTGGGAGTCCAAAATGTGGCCTCATTGGTGAACATTAAAACTAGACAACCCTTGACTTTCGGCGAGACCAGACTTCAATACACAAGTCTCACTCCAAATCCCTTTTACTACTTACAAGCATGCAGCTATGTATATGCTGTCTTAAGGACCTTGGGAGAGAAAGACTGGGATGACTCATTTCTTTGCATTACGAGTGACTCCCAGTACTCCAAATGCCTAATAACACGTTTTTATCTCTTACTGTGGTCCCCCACAGAATACTCTCATAGAAGATCTGGCCTCAGCTCTTAGTTGAAGGACCTCGATTCACTCACATCTGCTGCCATCATACAGCCACTGACATGGGCAGCCAAGTACCTCCCATCAATGACATACTGGGAAATGTCTTTCAACATAGCTCTCCGATCCTATGTTTCGCCACACCAGGGATTCCTTATGGGTAATTCTGACAGCCACGCATACCTAAAGTGTGGCAGCCCCCGTGCCAATTTATTCTATTGCTTTTGGTCCTGTCCATGAATCCAACCATTTTGGACTGCAGTTCAAACCTTTGTGACTACCCACCTACTCCCGTCATGTTCAAATGATGCTCTCTGGGGTATCTTTGGCATTCTTCCCCCAGACCACACCCACACACCTACATCTCCGCGGCTGCCAGGAAAACTATCTTACAATACTGGATACAGGCATACTCACCCCCCCATGCGACTGTTCTTGGAGAAACTCTCTCATATTTTCCAAATGGATTGGATAGAGACTGTGGCCCATAAGGAAAGGAAAACTACACAATTATTTTTGGTATGGGCATCTTTCATTGTTATCCTCCCAGCTCACATACAACTCAAACTGAAGAACTGCATTGGCCTTACTGCCTGGTACGTAAAGCACCAACTTGAAGGAACGTCATTAATTCCCTGAGAATGGAGATCAGGATCCACCTGAGTACTGACCTATATGACCAGGGAGCAAGCCAGGCGTCCATCTCCTACACTCCAGACGTGGGTACTGTATGTAGTGTGTCTTGTCTGTAGACCCCCGTTTCCCCCTGTCTGTGTCCCCCCTTCCCACTCTTCTCTCCTTTCGTTATCACCTGTTCGACGGGCTTAGCTGTTAGGTTGGCAACAGAGACCCTCGGGACACACCGGCTGCCATGGGGTGAATTGGCCCCACCGGATGGTGGACACAATGGGGGGATCCTGGGATGCCAACCGGAACCTAATGGTTAAACATCAGATAGGATGGTTCACTGTTGGTTTATAACTGTCATGTTCACATCCATGCTCCCTTCCTCAAATAGACGGGGCAGACCACCCTGATGATTTAATTCTCTTTAATACAGGGACATGCCCTCTTATTAGACCCGGCTTATGTATGGTACCTTTACACAGTTGACCACCACAAGAAGTGTGAAATTGGAGTTCCTATCAACATTTTAATCTCCATGAACTTCTCTTTCCCTATATACCTCATAACGCATGTGTACTTACCTTACTGTAAAATATCAATGGAACTTGGAGAGGACATTGTGAACATTCTGCTTTTTATTTTTTGTGTTTGAAAATGTAATAAAAACATTATTTAAAAAATAAATAAATAATTAGGGTTGGGGTGGTGGGACGGTGGGGTGATTGGGGTTGGTGGGAAGGCGGAAAATTTTATAATAATTGTGTATGGGAATAATAAAAGTGTTGTTTTTTTTTCAAATTTACTTTGTCTCTTGTGTCATTTATTTAATGATCTTATTATGTTATTTTCAAAAACTTTTGTTATTGCCCAGAGTAAAAAAGAGAGCTCTTTTTTATTTATTTTTTCATGCTCTCTTCAATTACTGTGGGCAACTACAATTTCCTACACATACATATGTTCCTTTCTTGGAACATACTGCAAGTAATGAAAATGTCTCTGTGAGGATCATTCTGACAGGGTTATATTCATTATTTGCAGTTCAATGCACATCAAGTAAGGAACATGAAACCAAACAGAACTGCACTTTAAGTGAACATTGTGCTACATAAAAATTAAAGTGCAGTTCTGATTGGTTGCTACAGGCAACTGAAATTGTTCTTCACTTGGACAGTTTACTTTCTTGTAATCCAAAGCATTACAAGTAAGTAGACTGTCTAATTAAAGAACAATCCTAGTTGCGCATAGCAAACAAATTGGTCTGCACTTTATTTTTTGGACAGCACTATGGGTAATGAAAGTGCAGCTCAATTTGGTTGATATGGGCAACTAGGAATCCTCTTCAATTAGAAAGTTTACTTGTTTGCAATGCTTTTTATTGCAAGTAAGTAAACTGTCCAAGTGAAGAACATTTGCAGTTACCTGTAGCAACCAGTCAGAACTGCACTTTTCAATTTTCCAGCTTGATAGGTTGATTTGAAAGAAAGCGCATTGAAAAACGGATCCGCAAAACGCATCCAAAAAAGCATCAGCTGTTGCGTTTTTGGATACGTTTTTTGGATGCAGTTTTCAATGCATTTTTCTTCCACTGAAAAACGGATCAAAAAAAAAACGCATCCAAAACGTCGTGTGAACAACTGTTTTTGCCGGCTCCCCCACCCACACTGTCCGGACTCCGTGTCTGTGACAGTGAGTAATGACAGCAGCAGGCAGCATCTTATCACAGGGCCCACCGGCAGCTACGTTCATTGCCGGCCGGGCTCAGAAACTGGAACTACCTGGGCAACAGACGAAGTAGTAGCTGCTACGGGGTACAGGTCCCCTAAGGACCCAGGCCCCATGGCAGCTGCTACGTCTGCTACCCCGGTAGTTCCACCCTTGCACATGGCAACCGCTAGTCCTTGACCTGCAAGACTGCAAACAATATCTCAATATCTCTACAACATCTCCCTCGGGCATATAATTTTGCCCTTCTGGTATACCACTTCACAGGTGAGATGCCCTAGGGGCGAGCCTTGGATCCCCTATATGTATATATATTCACAATGGGGATTTCTCACTACCTCTAAGCATATCCCAAATGTTCGCTGTTTGGTTGCTTTTTTTTTTAACCAGCTTCTGTATTACCCATTTTTAACCTGTAATATAAACGCTTTTGTACAGCTTGTAAAAGCACAGCAAACTGTCTCCCATCTGTCAAAGAAAAAAAGGATAAAAGATGTAAGGTCATAAAACAGATACGAAAGACATATACTGTGACAATATGCCCAGCCATAGAAGTCAGTATGTATGATGACACACACATTTGGGTATAAGTTTTTATTTTTTATAAAGTGTATGTCAGACTAGTGTATTAGAGTAGGTTCACACGGCGCCTTTGAGGCGTATAGTGGCACATACTGTGTGCGACACTCTACGTCAGGTTGAAAATAACATAATAAGATCGTTAAATAAATGACACAAGAGACAAAGTAAATTTGAAAAAAAATAACACATTTATTATTACCAAACACAATTATTATAAAATTTTCCACCTTCCCACCAACCCCAATCACCCCACCGTCCCACCACCCCAACCCTAATTATTTATTTATTTTTTTATATAATGTTTTTATTACATTTTCAAACACAAAAAATACAAAGCAGAATGTTCACAATGTCCCCTCCAAATTCCATTGGTATTAGGGTATGTTTACATTGCGTCTTTTAGATGCCAGAGGCGTTGCTAGGCAGTTTTATCCACAAGCCCCGGATAAAACTGCCTGTGCAGTGGGCCTGGAGCGCCGACGGTCTCTTCAATTCTATGTGTGTCCGCTGGACGCACAAACAGCTGAAGGCTTCCGTGGAGCAGAAAGCGTGCTCCCTGTTCCGCATAGTACTCCGGTGAGTTGCAAGCAGGCTTGTGGCCCTCCGGAGTGTCCGGCACAGGCGACATGAATGCATCATCACGCTGCCTGCGCATCATGATGACGTCAAGGGAACTTCAGGAAGCGAGAGAAAGGGGAGTACTGGTATTTTTTACTTTATAAATGCTAAATTCCCTTCATAGCTATATACTGGGGCCATTTTATCTGCCTAACTATATAGTGGGGGCCATATTACCTACCTAGCTGTATACTGGGGGCCATAATACCTACCTAGCTGTATACTGGGGGACAGATTATCTACATAGCTGTATACTGGGGGCTGTATTATCTGCCTAGCTATATACTGGGGCCATATTACCTGCCTAACTACTAACTATATAGTGGGGGCCATATTACCTACCTAGCTGTATACTGGGGGCCATATTAACTGCCTAGCTTTATACTGGGGGCCATATTACCTACCTAGCTGTATACTGGGGGACAGATTATCTACATAGCCGTATACTGGGGGCTGTATTATCTGCCTAACTGTATGCTGGAGGCTGTATTACCTGCCTAGCTGTATACTGGGAGCTGTATTATCTGCCTAGCTGTATACTGGGGGCCATATTACCTACCTAGCTGTATACTGGGGGACAGATTACCTGCCTAGGTGTATACTGGGGGCCGTATTAACTACATAGCTGTATACTGGGGGCTGTATTCTCTGCCTAGCTATATACTGAGGGCTTTATTATCTGCCTAGCTATATACTGGGGGCTGTATTACCTGCCTATCTATATAGTGGGGGCCGTATTACCTGCCTAGCTATATATTGGGGGCCGTATTACCTGCCTAGCTATATAATGGGGGCCATATTATCTGCCTAACTATATACTGGGGCTATATTACCTACCCACCTATATACTGGGGGCCATATTATCTGCCTAGCTATACTGGGGACATGATTACCTGCCTACATATACTGGAGGCCCACAACCTACCTATATTTACTGGGGGCCCTATGACCTACCTATGTATACTAGGGCCCTGTTACCTACCTATGAGTACTGGGGGCCCTATTATCTATCTATACTGGGGGCCCTATTATCTATCTATATTTACTGAGGGCCCTGTTATCTATCTATATTTACTGGGGGCCGTATTACCTATCTATACACTAAGGGCCCTATTACCTATCTATATACTGGAGGCCCTATTATCTATATACGGACTGGGGGACTATTACCTATTTACCACTATATGGTCACTGTATGGCGTTAATAGAGCCTGTGTAGAACTGATGTCACATATGGTGGTTGGGTTTAGCCATGGTCTGGCAGTATTATTTGATCCTAAAGTAGTAATAGCTTTGGGTCTTGGTTTTGTAGTTTTTTTTTTTTTTAGTAATGAGTCGTCTGGTATATTTGCTCCATGTATTGATGTATTTTTTGGTGACAGTTATTTATAATGTATTACGATGTCAAACATAGGTGAGCGCTTTAGAAAGTGCAAATTTGTCATTGCTGTTTTTTCATTGTACAGTGACTGCTGAGGTGAAACAAACACGCAGCACATTTAGGGTGTGTGTTGGATGTGATTTACGTAGCGCTTTTGAATTCATTTTTCAGATCCGAAAAACGTATTAAAAAACGCCATGTGAACATGTCCTTAGAAGTACGCATTGGCCAGCATGTACTTCTAAAACGCTCTGTGCCTGGCTCCCCTAGACTTTCATTTTCCCCATGTCACTTCTTTCTCCCACTGTGTAATATGCGTTGAGGAAAATATCAGGTAATCATAGCTCTCAATGAGACCTATTAATTACTGTATTTTCGGGGCATATTTCAGGCATGTTGAAGTGCAATTACGTGCCAAAATAAGGCCCGCAAATATGCCGTGTGAACATACCCTTAAAGTGGTGTGAAGCGATAAGTCTAGTTTAAATTTACACTGTCTAAATATTAGACATTATTAATAATCTGCCCCATTTTGTGAAATCAGACTAAGAGCATGTTCACACGGCGCATACCCGGCGTATAGTAGTGTGTACTGTGTGCGCCGCTATAGAACTGCTGTTGTAGAAGTACTCGCTGCCCAACATGTACTTCTAAAGCTCTCCAGCCCCCATCCACAATCGCTTTTCCCTGCATGACATGTCACTTCTTTCTCCCGTACGTGCCAGGGAATGAGTCTGAATATCATAGCGCTGATTAAGTGCTTTGATTTCACTGTTTTTGCGGGACATACCTCAGGCGTTTTGCAACACAATTACACCCCGAAGTACGCCCCACAAATACACTGTGTGAACATACCGTAAGACCCAAAGAGGTTTACTCATCTCAGATTATTTAGGGTGCTTTCACACAGTGCAGTTTCTCACTTGCAGTACTGCACTGTAAGAGTATGTTCACACAATGTACTGTGGCACATATAGTATTCCCGCGGCCCGGGGGGGGGGGGGGGCGGTAGCCCGCCGGCCCTAATGACATTCATTACTCATGGCACGTATTCGCCGCTAGTAATTGACATGTCACTTATCTCCTTGCGTGTACAATTTGATCGTATTGTATGTGCGGGGGGGGGACAAGGCGTAATCCATAGTTCTCCATGAGAACTATAGATTGCTGTAATTTTGCCGTGCATCTCGCCCGTATTAAAGCGCAAATACGTGGAGAAATGCGCGCTGAATTTATGCCATGTGAACATACCCTAAGGCTAGGTTCACACGGCTATGATTGGGGCGCATTTCGCCACGTATTTCGTGGTGTACTGCACTCAAATACGAGCAAAATGCGCCCCAGTCATTACGGTAATCCACAGGTCTCATAAAGAACTATGGATTACGCCTCCTCTCCCCGCTCATACAACACGCTGCGGGGGGAGATAAGTGACATGTCATTTATTCACAGCGCTTGTCTATGGGGCCGGCATCATGAGTGTACGCCGTGGGTCTGTCCACACGGCACCAGTTTTCAGTCGGATTTTCAGATGGTTTTTAAATTTGAAAACCATCTGTAAACTGACTTTCAACCTTTTATATAGACTTTAATAGAAAATCCGTTAAGTAGTCTAAACTGAACGGATTTTCTGACTGTAAATCCAGCCGTCTAAAAAAAAGTTAGAGCACGTTCATTCTTCCACCCCGTTTTCGGGCGAAACATGAACTGCTCAATGTAAAAGGGGGAAGGCTGAATCCACAAACCGAGGCCAGTAACCGTCCCCTTTAACATTAAAAAAAGACAAAATACCGGATGAATAATCCGACTGGTATTTTATTAGTGCCGTGTGGACGGACCCTAATTCAATTGCCTTTATTACCAGCAAGCTCCCTTCAGTAATCAATTACTAACTTATTATATGATTTAGATTACTGTATTTATAATTCACAATACTTTAACCCCTTCAGGTCTAAGCGTTATTTCTCATCATATTTTTTTTTTCTTCCCACCTTCCAAGAGTCATAGCTTTTTTATTTTTCCATCTACATAGACATATATAAAGCATTTTTTTATGTGGAGAAAAAAATTGTAAGTGGGGTGAAATGTAAAAAAATATGTACTTGCCCATGTTTTCGGGGTTTTTTTTGTTTTTTTTATAGCGTTCACTCATTTAAATGTGTATTTTATGTGTGGATACAGTCTTAGAAATGACCTCTCCCATAAAATAATCATGGGGTGTTTGTAGAATGATGACAATTACGTACAGATTATTTTTAGAGAAGGTGTAACAGCTTTCTATGGAAGATTATAGATTATGGAAAACCCTTATAATGCAGGGTTAACCTGGTGCGTCAGCTCTGTATGAGCTAACATCACAACTTACATAAAATAAAATGTATGAAAATTTTCAAAAAAAACTTATTTTATATTAACCTTTTGGTCAGATGTACAATAGGCTCAGTACAGAATAGTCAGCATAGAACAAGGTTCAAACGACCATAGGTAGCACAAACTACAAAGTAGGACTACACGCGTCTCGAGGCATCTACCTCGCTTTTTCAGGTCCAGAACCCCCCGAAGCCCTAAGTGAAGGGGGACCATGACTTTGGTAAGGGGGAACCTAGAGCTCCATTATAGTCTGGGAGTTTTGGCTGTATAGCTGTAGGTATTTAAGCTGATGGTTTCAGTGTTTGCATAGTATATTTATTGTAAGTAGCTTTGAGCAAAGGGGATAGGTTTTGAGAGGGCAGCTTGTAATCCCTGCATTGTGCTTAAAGGAGTTGTCTCATTACAAGCTTTCAGCCCACATCAATGTTTTTAGAAGCAAAGGATTTTTGAATTGAGGGGCGTGCTTCTTCTCTGCCTCTTCTCCTCCCTCTTCCCCCCTCCCCTCAGCACACAGGCAGCTCTCCTCTGTAACTTCTATACAGCAGGGGGAGGGGGGCAGGGGGATTGCTGCCAGAGTTAACCCTGTGTGTGCCTGCCTAGATCTTCTGCAGGCATCTAGATCAGCTGTATTAGGGCTGATCTATGAGTGTGGAGAGGTCTGTGATTGCTAATAGCAGAACAGAGGGGATGCAAGTGTTCCTATACCCTCTGCTTAGCTTACATATCTCCACATCTCCAGCAACAAACAGACCCTGTCAGAACAGACACAGGGAAGCTGTGAAGTGTTACTCAGGATGTGTCACTAGTACAGCAGAGCATGAACTGTTCACAAGCCTCCCTGATCTGTATAGTATTATTATAGTTACAGCTCCACAGACACATCATGATTATAGTAACACACAGGGTCACTGCTGTCACATCTATTGATCAGCCTCATCTCTGCTCAATCTGTGTAGAGAGCAGGAGGAAGCAGGCACACACAGGGTTAATCCAGGCAGCAGGGACACAGAAGCCAGAGTCCTCCCTCCCCCTCCCTCCACTACAGAAGCATTCTGTGTGGGAGGGGCTCTCTGCTCTGACCTGTTTTCAGAAGGTGATGAGTCATACAGACCTGACAGCCAGTGAGATAAGGATCAACAGGTCTGCTGCTATAGAGATTTGAGAAGCTGATGTAGTACTACTAACAGGGCTTACTCAAAATCAGTAGGACATTTGTAATGAACATATATTGCAAAGCTGCTTGTTTTTTAAAGATCTTTTAATTAAAACCCAATCATTGTAGCGAGACAACCCCTTTAAGCTCCTACCTGTGTAGTTTATAGTTCTGAGCAGGGGGGGTTGTGATATGAGAGGGAGGAGTGGCTGGATGGGGAAGAGTTTACTGTGAGGTGGGTGGGGTTTAGCTATAGATATAACTTCTGGTCTTCACTTCCTGCTTCCTCTTCTCACCAAGAAGCAAGGAAAGATGTGTCTGCAGCCTCAGGGAAGTACAATGCACAGTGATCACCTCACATCACACATGAGGGGGTTTCACTCACCTCATACAAGATACAGCAGTATAGTATAACATGCTGTATTGTATATGGGATTATAAATGGATTCATGTACACATGAGATGTATCTGCTCCCTCACACTGCAGTGGGCTGTGGCCCTAATTTTTAAAAACCCCCCCTTTTTCCCCCCCCCCCCCCCCCCCCCCAACCCCAAAAAAAATTTTTCCGGGGGGGGGGGGAAAAAAAAAAAAAACCCCCCCCTTTTTTTTTAAAAAATTTTTGGGCCCCCCAAAAATTTTTTTTTTTAAAAAGGGGGGGCCCCTTTTTTTTTCCCCCTTTCCCCCCCAAAAAAAAGGAAAAATTAACCCCAAAACCCCCTTTTCCCCCCCCCCCCCCCTTTTTTTTTAAATTTTTGGGGCCCAAGCTTTAAAAAAAAAATAAAACTTAAGGGGGAAAAAAAAAAATTTTTTTAAAAAAAAAGGGAAAAAAAACCCCCCCTTTTTTTTTTAAAAAAAAAATTTTTTTTTTTTTAAAAAAAAAAACAGGGGGCCAGAACCCCTTTCCCCCCCCCCCAAAAAAAGGGGGGGAAAAGGGGGGGCCCAAAAAAATTTTTTTGGGGGGAAAAACCAAGGGGAAAAAAAAACCCCCCCCCCCTTTTTTTTTTGGGGAAAAAAAATTTTTGGCCCAAAAAATTAAAATTTTTAAAAAAATTTTGGGGGGGTTTTTTTTTAAAATTTTAATTAAAAAATTAAAAAAGGGGGTTTTTGGGGAAAAAAACCCTTTCCTTTTAATTTTTTTTGGGGGGGGGTTTTTGGGGGGGGCCCCGGGGGGGGTTTTTTGGGGGTTTTGGGGCCCCCTTTTTAAAATTGAATTTACTTTTTCCCCCCCAAAAAAAAGGGGGGGGGTTTTTAGGGTTTTAGGAAAGACAGGAAAACCCTTTTAAAAAGGGGTTTTTTTAAAAGGTTTGGGGGGGGGCCCCTTTTTTAAAAAAAAAATTTTAAAACCCCTTTTGGGGTTTTTTTTTAAAGGGAATTTTTTTGGGGGGTTTTTAAAAAATTTTTCTTTTTTTTAATTTTTTTGGGGGGCCAAATTTTTTTTAAAAAAAATTTTTTTGGGGTTTATTTTTTTAAAAGTTTATTTTAAAAAATTTTTTTTGTTTTGGGGTTTTGGTTTAAAAATTTTTCCCCCCTTTCTCTCCCCCCTTTTTTGGGGGGGGTTTTTAAAACCCAAAGGGGGCCCCCCCCCCGGGGTTTTTTTTTTTGGGGGGGGGGCCCCCCCAAATTGGGGTTTTAAAAAAAAATTTTTTTTTTTTTGGGAAAAAACCCCCTTTGGCCCCAAGGGTTTTTTTTTAAAAACAAAACAAGGGGGGGAAAAAAAAGGGGGGGGGTTCCAAAAAAAGGGGGGAAAAACCCCCCCGGGCCCCGGGGTCCCCAAAAAAAACCCCCCGGGGAAAGGGGGGGGGGAAAAAAGGGAAAAGGGGGCCCCATCCGGGGGGGTCCCTTTAAAGGGGGGGGGAAAAAAAGGGGAAAAAGGGGGATTTAAAGGGGAAATTCCAAAACCCAAAAGGGCCCCCCCGGGTTGAAAAAAAAAGGGGGGGGGGGCCCCGGGTTTTTGGAAATTTTTTTTAGGGGGGAAAAAGGGGGCCCCCCCTTTTTTGGGGGGGGGTTTTTGGGAAAAATTTTAAAAGAAAGGGGGGGGAAAATTTTTTTCCCCCGGAAAAAAAAAACCCCCCCCCTTTCCCTTTGTAAGAAAAAAACAAAAAAAGGGGGGGGGTTTTAAAAAAAAATTTTTGGAAAAATTGGGCCCCAAACCCCTTTTAAGGGGGTTTCACAAAAAAAAAATTTTAAACCCAAATTTTTTGGGGGGGGGGGCCCCTTTGGGGGTTCCCCCCCCGGGGGGGGGGCCCCCCCCGGGGGGGGGTTTTAAAAACCCCAAAAAGGGGGCCGGGGGGGGGGGGGCCCCCCAAAGGGGGGGGGCGGCCCTCACCCCCCCCGGGGGAAAAGGGAAAAAAAAATTCCCACCCCTTTTTAAAAACCCCCCCCCAAAAAAAGGGGGTTTCCCCGGGGGGTTTCCCCGGGGAAGGGGGAAAACCCCGGGGCCCCCAATTCCCCCCCAAAAAAAAAAAACCCCCCCGGGGGGAAAAAGGGGAAAAAATTTTTTTTTTTTTTTTTTAGGGGGAAAGGGAAAAAAAGGGGGGGGAAAAACATCCCTTTCCCCAAAAAGGGCAACAACCGGGAAAAAGGGGGGGAAAAAAAAAGGGGAAAAAAGGGAAAAAGGGGGGAAATAAAAAAACATCCCGGGAAAAAAAGGGGCCCCCCAAAAAAAAGGGGGCCCCCAAAAAAAAAAAAACCCCCAAAAAAAAGGGGGGCCCCCCCCCGGGGGGAAAAAAAAAAAAATTTTTTTTTTTGGGGGGAAAAAAGGGGAAAAGGCGTCAGCTATTATAGAGGCTTGTATCGGCTATACACCTGAAGCAATCAAAGAACGGGTAGCATAAAGATGGTGCGGGCCTCAGCTGCAATGCAATCAATTTCCAGGCCAGAATGGCGCCCACTCGCCAGTCTTCACGATTATGGACTCAGAGTAACACAAGCAATGTCATACGCCACTCTCCCTTTTTGGGGGGGGGGGTCCCCATTTGGGGTCCCCTCCCCCTCCCTGGGGGGTTGGGGATTCCCCCGCCGCCCACCGGGGCCTTTTAAAAACCCCCCAAGGTACCCCACTCTTGGGGGGGGAACCCCCAAAAAAAAAAACGGGTAGGGGGGGGGGACCCCCCCCTTAATGTTTGGGGGAGGGCAGGGGGTGTTTTTTTGATGAAAAGGGTGGGGGGGTGGGGGGAAAAATAAGGGTAGGGAGGGGGAAGTTTGAGGGGTGAGGGGGGGAAAGGGGGGTTTTTATTGGGGTGAAGAATGGTGGGACCCACCCAGACCGGTAAGGTAAGGGGGATTTTTATTAATTTTTATTAGTTTAGGGGGTTACCGGGAAAAGGGCAACTACCTGAAAAAGGGGGCATCTACCGGGAAACAGAGGGCCCCCGGGCAACAGGGGGGGCACTCCCTGGAAAACAGGGGGGACATCTCCGGCAACAGGGGGGGCACTACCGGGGCAAAAAGGGGGGGACTTTACCGGGAAAAGGGGGCCACCTGGCAACAGAGGGGGCCTCCGGGCAAACAGAGGGGGACACTGGCAACAGAGGGGGCACTACCGGGGCAAAAGGGGCACTACCGGGCAACAAGGGGGGCTCTCCCGGCAACCAAGGGGGCACTACCTGGCTAACAGATGGGGGGCACCCGGGCACAAGGGGACTTTCCGGGCAAAAAGGGGGGGACATCTACCGGGAAACAAGTGGGCACTACCTGCAAACAGATGGGGCACCTCCTGGCAAACAGGGGGGGCCCTCCTGCTAAAAAATGGGCCCTACCTGGCTAACAATGGGGCCCCTACCGGGTAACAAGGGGGGGCCCCTACCTGGCTAAAAAAGGGGGGGCATCTCCCTGGCAACAAATTTGCTCTCCCGGGCTACAGAGGGGGCATCTATTTGGCTAAAAGGGGGGCCTCCCGGCCGAAAGGGGGCACTCCCTTTTTATGGGGGCTACTACCGGGCTAAAGGGCATCAAAAGGCCCTTTCTTTCAACCCGTTATGCTTGGGTGGGGGTGGGGCTTTTTTAAAGGGGGCGGGGCTACCAACAAGGGGGGCGTGTCCTGCAAATTTTTGCCGCGGCGCCTAACGCGCCCCCCCCTACTTTTCCCGTTTTTCTTTTCGAATTGGCAACTATGCTGTAATTGGAGCTCATGGCGCCGCATCTACGCAATAGGAATGCGGGGCGTAAGCCCCGCTCCTGCTTTTTTTGTAAGCACCACAGCTGTGTGCAGCTGCACTGTGCGGCGGGGCACAGAAGATCCGCCCCCACAAAACAGCGGGGGGGCCCATTAGTGAGCCGCGCGCGGACCGCAGTGCAGCGCTAAGCCGCGGACCGGGGGTTTGGGACCCCTGTCTACAGGTTTTTTGGGTCATATTGTAGGTTTTTTTTTGTGTGTGATATAATGTATGCACCATCATTTTTTTTATTTTAATATTTTTTTTTTATTTATTTTTTTTTAACCTTCGTTTTTTATTTATTTTAAATTAAATCCATTAGCCCGGTTCAAACGGGGTTATTGCCAGCGAATTTGGGGGCGGGTTTCGCCCCCAAATACGCCCGGGAGCCGGCGCGGGGCGGGGCCCGGCCCCATAGACTTTCATTATCTACGGGCCATACGCGCCTAAATAATTCACATGTCACTTTCTCCTCTTTTTCATTTTTCGAAAATTGGGAACAGGCAATGTGTACCCCCGTAGGACGACGCTGTTTAAAAGGGGATTGCCCCCCCGAAATGTTGGGCTCCTCAATGGGGGGCCTTTGGGCTGGGGGGTAACGGCCGGGGGGAGGGGAGGAAATTTTAGGGGCCCCTTTAGTTCCTCTGCACGGCTAGGGTTTTAAAGGTTATGAGGTTAACTAAAGTGAATGGACAAGCCCAGGGCTGTTGGAACAATGTTCGGAAATTTCTCTTGGTTTTTTCTATAAGCTGACAACATGGGTTTTTTTATTTACTCTATTTGTCATGGCTGTTTAATAGGGGTTCCCACTGATATTCATATTTTATAGTTTACAGTCTTTTGCTTAACCCCCTTAACGACCCCCCACCGCTTTTGACGGGGGCATTAGTCGTTTCTGCGCGACGCTTTTTGACATCGCTGCGACATCGGGTTTTTGGGGCGCCCCCCGCCGCAATTCGTAAATCGGGCTGACAAACAGCCCAAACCCGAGCATGCCCTGCGGGCATCGGGGACGGAGGAAACCCCGCAACCCATGTTTTTAACTCTTTATTGCGGCTGCATTACCCCCGCGCAATCAAAGGGATCCCCGCCTTCGGTTTGATTGGAACGCCCTCACCCGACAGAGCCGGGGCCCGGGCTGCACAGTCAGCTCGGGGGCCTGCTGGCCCCAACTGTCTTGTTGAAGCCAGCGATTGGGAGCCTGTGTCTGCCCTAACACGCCTGTGTAAAACTGACACAGTTTTACATTATTAGCATTATAATACGCTAATACATTACTAAGTAAAAAAAAATTAAAAAAAAAGTTAAACTTCTCCCTTTATGGGGGTAAAAAAAAAAGTATAAAAAAACCCCTAAAAAGTGTAAAAAAAAAGAAGAAAAAAAAAATATTTTAATAAAAAAAAAATTTACATAAATTTACCGCACAAAAAAACCTACACTATTTTGGTTTTCCACACAACCGTAAAACTTGTAAAATAAAATAACAAGTATTAATTGAAATTAATGGTGTAAAAAAAAATTTTAAAAAAATAAAAATTTTGTAAAAAAAATAAAAATACTGAAAAATTTATAAGTGACTTTAAAATTCCCTTATAAAGTACAACTTGTCTAATAAAAAGGGCCCCATCCAAATGCGTCATTGAAAAAAAAAAAAAATTACAACTGTTTAAAGCAAGGAGGCCAAAACAAAAAAAAAAATCTGGGATTAATCTTTTCAGGGGTTCGGCTTAAAGGGGGGTTATCGTTTCATTAAATGGTCTTCAGAAAAGGGGCAGAAAAACAACAACTTTTCAATTGGATGCTTTGCAAAGCGCCTTGTTCTCACAGTGTCCCTTATCTTGTGTTTTTTTTTTAAACTGAATCCAGGTGGGCTAACCCTCCCGATCCCTCCTCCTTGCAATTCACTGCGGGGAAACTCATTTACATTCTTACAGCCCCTGGGGCGATTCACGGGGCGTGTGGCTGACTCAGAGTTAGGGGGGTACATTTTTCGGTCTCCACACCTAGCAGAAACAACGCAGCAGATTTTTACAAAAAAAACATGACATTTTTACCCCGTCCTAACTCTCCGAATACACGCAGATCTGGCCCTTT
>JAODAL010052530.1:0-25906 GCA_025379985.1 Phyllomedusa bahiana
AAATTCCACACTCCCCGGGTTTTTTTCAAGCCATTTCCAGGCACTTAATGGAAGCAAATTTAGTGTCAAAGTAACCATTAGCCAGTCACCACCACCTTCATGGTGTCGTGAACAAGAAACCTGGACTACTACGATCTGGAACCATATTGTCTTCAGTGACAAATACAAGTTCTCTTTGAAGTTCCTTGAAGCAAGGATAATATCTGCATGCAGTTTTGTATGTTCTCCCCGTGTTTGCGTGGGTTTCCCCTGGGTACTCCGTTTTTTTCCCAAACTTCAAGTATATATCAATAGTTTAATTGGCTTCCTAGGAAATTGTCCCTACTGTGTGGGAGAGAGGGAAATGAGCATGTGGGCCCACTGGGGACAGGGACTGATGTGAGCTTTGGCAATCTCTTTACAGCGACGTAGCATATATTGGCACTATACAGGCAACGGAAAATAAGACCAAGTAATGTATTATTTAGTACAATTAAATTAGAAACAAATTTACTGATTAATAAAAAAAAATTACACTCAAAAATAGTCGAATGGCTACAAAACTCAGCAAGCATCTATGTACATTAATACAGGTTTGGTATGATAAGACATGGGTCCTGCCACAAGAAGGTATAAAACTGAATATCCTGCTACCCTATAAAAAGGCTCTCAGAGGCTACGTCTGGGTAGTGTACTTTTTGGTGAGAGATCGTTGACTGCTGTACATGCCTCTATGACACACTGAAAGATATTTCCCCAGTTGACATACTTTTAGAGGGGAAGATCATTAGACTGATAGAACCAGGTTGGTCATTTCAACGAATGGCCCTCTGTCTAGGCAATTTTGACCAAGCTTTTTTTGGCAGTTTTGGAAGCAGTTTTTATGTGAGGACATATACACAGAGTGAACAGGCTCCAGATGGCCCAGAAAACCCACCAGTAGAATGGATTGTTTGACCTGCCAGCAAGCAAGAGCTGCTTCCACAGTTTCCTTGTCCACCATCCAGACACAGATGCACCTTCATCACACCCATGTCTCTGTCTAGACCATTTCCAGGCGTTTAACAGACAGAAATTTAGTATCACGACGCCCATTACATGTCCTGTCATTGACAGCCAGCCACCTTCTTTTGCAGCAGCGTCATAAATGAGAAACCTAGATTGCTACAAACTAGAACCATATGTCTTCAGCAACACATACAAGTTCAGTTTTGGATTCAATTGCTATGGATCAGCACACTGACCAAAGTTCTGGTGTGTTAATATCTATGGGGGACATTTAAGAACGCTATATTTGTAAAACAGCTGCACTCCAACATCAGGCGCAATACACAGTGCCCGCGGTACTTTGTAATGCACCTGATATCGGGGGGCGTGCTGGAGGTGGGGTGCACTAGAACCTTAAGAAGCTACAGATTTATAGCTTCAGTATGGCAAGCCTAGGCGAATTACGGCTGGAACAGGTAAACGACTTTCATAGTGGTTTACCTGAGCCAGAATTGTCGTTTCTGCACTAGAATTCTACACTATTATTGTGCGCAGAAAAATTGGCATCTAAAAAAAAATCATACATGTCGCCCTATATTTCCAAAATCTGAACAATTTGTTGCGGAATTTTGGAGCAGTATATGGTAAAAACAATTCATTTAAAATTCACTAAAACTCATAACAAATTGCACATTTTTATTTTCCTGCTGAGGTCAATGGGGAAAAGCCACAATAAATCCACATTGTATCTATAAATGTGGATTCAAAAATCTATCTATAGAAGGTCAATTTCCAGATTTTTTTCCCACAATATTTGGGTGAGATTACTGAAAACCTCATTCACACCATGAATTTTCTGCACATAAACCACGCTGCCTCGGGAAGTAAGAAATGGCGTGATTAAAGGGCAGGGCCTCAGGAAAAGGAGTAATTCTACCCTGTACAAAGCTTTGGTGCTTTCCTCACTTAGAATAGTTGTTTCATTCGGGGGCCCATTTATAGAAGAGATGAAATGGAGTAGAGAGAGTCAAAGACGAGCAACCAAACTTATAGGGGAATGGAGCTCTTGGTTTATGGGGGAAGGTTATAAATCGAAATTATTTAGTCTTGAGAAAGACGGCTTCGGGGGCACATGATTTTAAAATATATAAAATATAAATGGCCTACAAAAAATATGGGGAAAAATTATTTCTCCCTCAAATTATTGAAGCCCCCCTCAAAAAAACAAGGGGAATTCCCCCCTTTACTAAGAAAAAAAGGGTTCAAACTCCAGAGGAGAAAGGGTTCTTACGTAAGAACTGTGAATCTGTGGAAAAGTGCCTGAGGAAGTCCATCAAAAGGGAAAATTAAGAAGTTTTAAAAAAGGCCCTTTGTTACCTACCTGGAATAAAGAATTTAAGCGTACGTACCCGTAAAATTCTGGATCCCCGGCTGGGGAGTTGGGGTCAAAGATACGGTTCCCCTGGAGCAGATTGGTTTTCCTTGTGGGTTCCAGGGCATTAAACCAGTGGTGAGGCTGGATTAATGTCCTTGCTCTCTCCCTTCACCACATTCCCCCACCCTTGGTAAACTTGGATGGGAAAACACGGTCTCTTTCAACCGTACTATGTAACTATGTAACTATGTATCCATCCTATGTGAATAAACCCTTACAGTGGCCTTAATTAAAGAAACCCAGATGCTTTGGGTGAAGGCCACTTGTCCTTTTCAACTTTTAATATTCTACAAAGGGGTTGCAATTTTCCTTTTTTCCCTTTGGTAAAGTGATTTCAGATTGCATATGTGGTATTTGATAAGGCACTGTCCAAAGCATTGCCTCTCACTAATAGGGTGTCTGACTGGGGTGCCTGGGGCCCAGCAGTGAAGGTGGTTCTTGGGAGCCACCCTACAGCTACTGTATATGACTGCACTCTGCTGCTTATTTTCTGCCTCTCTTTCTATGCCCTTCTGTTTGAAAAGTAGTCCCAGGCCTGCCTTGAGCAGGGGCCCTCTGGGGATTACTCCTGCTGCCCTGAGGGCCAATCTAAGCCTGGATACCACATAGTTCTTGATAAGAAATCTCATTTCCCAAAATACCGATTTAAAAGTTTGGGTTTATTGACATCATTTTTGGTTTTACTGGAGAGTGGGAGCTTTTAGAGTCATTATCCCTAGGACGCCCAAACCCGTATTTTTAAATTTGAAAATTATATTATTTAAAAATTTATTTACCTGCCCCGCAGGCAGAACCAGGAAAAAAGCCCCCTTCCCTTTCCTATCCTATACCCTGAAAACCATTGACGTTCTTTGTTCAAAAGGACCACTAAAACATTTAATACACTCAGGGGTTTTTCTCTGAAGCCAGGCTCAGCTTAGGAACACTCCACTATAGTGGGCATGACTTGAGCAGAGAACAAACTTGCAGCATTCACTCTTGCCAACCTGTAGTTCCTGTAGTTTGAAAGTGAAGAGAAATAATTACAATAGATTAATTTCAGGGGAAGGGGAACTGTTTGTTTATCTTTCAGTCCTTCTGGGGAGTTTTCTAACAAAAGGGTGTAGTGAAAGGGATTTGGGGGGTTAAAATACAACAGAATTTTAATTGTTTTTTAATATGTTATATTTTTTGATGATTGATGAAATGTTATGTTACACAAATCATTTTAAGTAAAAAATCTATTATCTGTTCCACCCTTAGTGACAGTCTGTGAAAAGTGTATAGTCAAGTTGCTTTGCAGAAATGTAAAATCAGTCACAGTCACTTAAGCACTAATGGCAGGAGTTTCCATAGCAACCAGAACGGAGGGGGGGATTAAAAGGTTTAAATAAGGCAGGCAAATTTAGTGTTCTTGGTCTTTCCATCTCCATTGTGGGTTAATCGAGATAACATCTTAACCTGTCAGTGGACCAATCCATCATGCCATCCTGACTAAGGTTACACTGCCCCTAGCCTCAGTGGTCAACTTAACTACTTAATTCCTGGCTGCATGGGAGAGGACAAGAAGGACAGGACAGCTTTAGAGAGAAGGAAGCCTCGTCTTGGTATAGTAGGACTTTGAATGTTTGCATGAGGTATCCTAGTTCCACTAGATCTAATAATTTTTGGGACCTGGTTAGCCTCTGGCCTGGCCCAATAGCCCCAATTTATGGAAGATATCTCGATCCCATCGGGGAAAATTTGATGAAGGGACCTTTTTTTTTGGGGATCATGTTCCTCTGCTAGATGGCAAAGTGACTGTTACTGTGTGAAGAGAACTGTAATAGAAAGTAACCTTCTCCTGTGTATGTAACATCATGCCTGGATAAGTATAGAAGGCCTCTGCCACTTTTTTAAAATTTAACCCATCGTCTCCTGCCTGTCATTGTGCACCACCCATCTAGGGCACCTCACACCCCATCTTCACAGGCAGATGAGGGAGAGAGCACAACCAGAGTGTGCCGAGGGTGAACTACTACCATCATCATCCCAAGTGCAGGCCCCCTTTTTTTTACTGGTTTTCCGGAGCTAAAGGGGACTTTTAAAAGGGGGGGTTGAGGAGTTTTTAGACCCCCCCGTGTCAAAAGCAGCCCCTGTCGGGAACCTCTGCTTTTGCTCTCTCCTCTGCCTCCGACGATGCCCGGTCACCACAATGGGAGCAAAGGACAGCAGCTCAGAGCGAGGGGGTTTTGTTCGCATTAAAGAAAATGTTGACTCGCTCTGTGAGTTTTTATTGTGATTCTGAGTCCGAGCTTCTTCTTTTTTATGACAACAAGTACAGAGCTGGTAGGATTACAGACTAATGTCAGAATATAGACCTTAGCAGTGATAACTATGGAGGGAATTCCTAGATTACAATGTAGTCTGGAAGTTGAAAGAGATGCTGGAGAACTATTGACACATCCACAAGCAGGGAAATTTTCATGCAAAAAATAATTTTACACTAATGAAAAGGCATGTTCCACCGGTGTATTTTCAGGGGGTAATTAGCCCCCCCAATTACTCCCTGTGACCGGGGGGGGGCGGGGGCGGGGGGGGAAAATGAGCAGGGGGCCGGCACTTCGCCCGGCCCCAAACTTGAATTGCAGCGGGCGTTTCGCCCTAGTAAATTTTACATGTCAATTATCTTCCCCCCCGGTGGCTTTGCCGGGAGGGGGAGGAGACGTAATCCATAGTTCTCTCTGAGAACTGTGAATTACCGTAATGAATGAGCCGTTTTCGGCCCGTAATTGGCGCACTTCGGCGCGTAATTACGGACCGAAATACATCCCCTTTTAAGCCGTGTGAACATGGCCTAAGAAGGCAAAAGAAAAATAAGAGTAGTGGAATATTTTTACTTTTCAATATAATTTTCTCTTTATCGTGTTCTATGAAACTTTCAAACTCTCAGATAACCCCTTTAAGGCTGGGTCAAAGTTTGTGTAGGCCCTTTGGACAAAAAAATGTTGATTCCTTCTCCCTATAACTTGTATAACATAATGAGTGGATAACTTAAGATAGACAGAAACATAATTTTTGGCAGGTGCAGCTGTAACACACTCTATACAAATGGCTCTCTCGCTCGCAAATAAAGATTTATTACTATCTTCCTAAGTTTTGAGTTGGGGAGAGGGGGAAATTGGGCTCAGGAAATGGAGAGGTAGCTGTGCATATGGGGTTCTTTTGGATCTGTTCTAAGGGTGTTCAGAGTACAGCCTAGCTAGTGTGCTCCTCCTTTCAGGTTAGCTATAGCTTGAGAGATAAGTTTTTATCAGCAGTAGATTAAAGAAAAAACCCCCCCTTTAGACAGAAAAAAATACCCTCATTTTCCTTTCATGTACTGCTGGTCATTACCCTGTGGTCAAGTCTAATTTTATCTATCCCTTTCCAGAGAGTGATCATTAGGTCACTGCCTACTATTTGTAATTAAACTATATGCACATAAGTAGCAGCTGAAGTAAAGTGAGATTAGTCTGCCCTACCATACAAAAGTTTAATCTCACAGCTATAGAAGGACAATATTTTACATGTAATTTTTAATTGCATAAGACTACCGAATAAAAAAAAATTGTAAAAAAGTTTTCCAAGAATTTTGGTTTTTAAAACAAAAAACCCCTTCCTGAGTATGCCCTTTAATATACCAGCTGTTGATAACAGAAACTACTTGGGGATAGCTCCCTGGGGATTTACTGTAGCAAAACCAACACTTCTTGGCAGTTGCGAGGGTTGAAAAATGCACTATCCCTTTAAGTATGTCCACACGCAAAAAAAACCCCAACAAAAAAACACAACCAAACACACCCGCAAAAAACCCTTTTTCCCCCCCGCCCCCACCCCCCCCCCCCCCCCCCCCCCCAATAGAAACGCATGAAAATTTTAAGTACCTTTTGGGTTCTGTTTTTGATTAAATAACGTCCCACTTTTCCGCGATTTTTCTATGGGGATGGTTGACAGTTGGATTTTTACTGGTTTAAAAATCCGAGATCCATGTCAAAATCCGACTATAAAACCATGCCATATAGAAGAGCCCTTAGGGGCCATTTACACGGCACTGTTCAAAAAACCTCAAATCCGAACGGTTTTTTGCACTGTTTCGGGCCGTGCACACGGCCCCGGGGGGGGGGGCTTTTCTTTGCGGTTTGCGAAGAAATTCCTTCCCCCCCCTCGCATAGACATGTTCATATTCCGCCCGAAAATCGGACAGAAAATAAAAAAAGTTCTATGTTTTTGGATGCCGGGGCTAAAAACCCCCGGCGGAAACCCGTGCAAAGGGGGGACCGTGCGCGGGTTTTCCATAGAGGTCCATAATAAAAGTTGTCACCCATTTTTTCGATGGGTTTTTAAGACCGAAAACCATCTGAAAAACTGGGTGAAAACCGTGCATGGGAAAAATGCCCCTTTTGAAATCCCCCTCTGTTTAAACCGTTAGTGTCCCTTTCCCACACCTTGTTAAATCATTTTTTGGTTTTTTTGGGGCCCAGAAGAGAAAGTTTATGAAGCCCTAGATTAAAGCATTCAACCCCTTTATGTTTTTACGAAAGTTTTGAAAAACCAAAGGGAAAAAAGGGTTTCATATAATTTTGAAGAAAATAGGGTTAGACAAAGTGAAGACGCTCAATGTACTTTAGCATTGTTAATAATAGCATAGAATCAGTATATGGGTTTTTAACAACATAAGAACCGTCAGTCAATGAATGCAACCCGGACTGGCACTTATCAGAGCAAGGATGAAAGACTTGGAAACATCTTGATGTAAGATTTTAAAAAATAAGAATTGTCTAGGTTTTAGTATTTTCTTTCATGCTTTATGGATGTAAAAGCTACAAAATAAAAAAGAGGAGCAAGAGAAATATTGATGTCTTCTAGCTTAGGTGTAGGCGGAAACCACAGGGAAACAAACAAGTGGATTCTTGTCCAAATCAAGGCTTTTCTTCCAATTGATGCACAAATTACTAGATTGAAGCACTGAATTTTGACATATTATGAGACCAAGCTTAAAAAAGAAAGAAAAAGGGGGATTTTGGGAAGGAAAACAGGTGATGTTTATAGATAAAAAAGAAGACAAAAAAACAGCAAAAAAAGAGACTCCAGAACAGCACTTTTCACATACAAATTTCCTAAAAAACAATTACTTTCAAAATAGGGAAACCCTTTGAAAAACCATAAAAGACAGAAAATCATGAATTGGGAGGTCAAAAGTTTTGGGGGAAAACAATAACCCCAAAAGTATCCTTAAAAGGGGTTGTCTCCCCTACAGGCTTTTTAGCCTACCTCATTGGGGTTTTTGGCAGCATAAAGGGTTTTTTAATTCAGGGGGGTTGCTTCCTTTTTCCCGCCTCTTCTCCTCCCCTTCAAAACCCCCCCCCCTCAGCACCAGAAGCTTTTCCACCTTCAATGCAAATAACTTCAAAAAAGAGGGGAAGGGCGGGGGGGGGTTTTTCTGCCCAAATTTAAAACCCCCCGGGTTTTGCCAAAAAACCTAAAGGCTGTGCCCGGCTCTCATTCCGGCAAACTGCACTGGTTTCTGCTGTGGCCGAGCCCTTTTTTGCTGCTCCTCTCCACGAAGTCAGGAAAACAGCGGGAGAAAAGGGTGATCTTTTGAGTGGCTATTGGGGGCCAGAGGTCCTGTGAAACCGTGTTTTAAAACAGAGCAGGGGGGGTGTAAAATTTCCCAATACCCCGTTAAACAAAAAATTTTCCATGGAAATCCTTTAAGCAACAACAAAAAACAAACACTGTCCTCCCCCTCAGAAAAAAGACACAGGGCAGGGTGTTGGGAAATGGGGTTACTATAATCCGATGTTTCACTTTTTACAGCAGAGCAGGGGGGGGTATGAACCGTTACTTGGGCCCCCCCGAACTTTCTATTTGTAGTCAAAGCTCCCCAAACCTCATGATTATAGTAAAAACACTTCACGCCCGTAATTTCCCACTGGCCCCCAGAACCAGCCTCATCTCTGGGGCCCCCAAAAGTGTAAGGGGGAGGAAAGGGAGCAGGCAACACAAGGTTTAAACCAGGGGGCCCCAAACTACCCCAGACACAGAAGCCGGCCCCCCCCCCTTCCCCCCAGAAAACATTTTAAAAAAGTGGCCCTCCCTTTCTGTTGGGGGGGGGGGCTTTTTTGGCTTCGACCGTATTGAGAAGGGTGATGAGGGGCCCCCAGCAAAAAAAGCCAAGGGCTTAAAAATCAACCCGGTCGGGCTGCTATATTGATTTGAGGAGCTGATTCATCCTACTACCAGGGAAAAATCAAAATCATAGGACATTTGTAATGAACATAATTGCAAAGCTGCTTGTTTTTTAAAAGATTTTTAATTAAAACCCAATCATTGTAGGGGAGACAACCCCTTTAACTTAATTCCAACCCCTAAACTGAGCTCAGGATTAGCATTAGATTTTTTGTTGCAGGCTTTTATGGGTTCACTTAATATTTGCCAACACCCCCAGTCCTTCTTCGCTTCCGGTGCATCCTAACTACTGATGTAATTAAATGATCACCTTTCCAAAATTTCTTCTGAAATCCCCAAAGGGTTTTCTCATACATATAGGCATAAGCAGGGTTCTCCCTATACCCTTATTTTCAGAATCCACATATATACAATGGGACGGGAAAAACATTCAGACCCCTTTAAATTTTTCACCCTTTTTTTTCTTGCAGCCATTTGGTAAGATCCAAAAAGTTAATTTTTTGGCTCATTAATGTTTCACCTGCCCCCCCATCTTGAAAGGAAAAAACAGAAATGTAGATATTTTTGCTAAATTTTTTAAACGAGAAAAACTGAAATATCACATTGGTCATAAGTATTCAGGGCCCTTTGCTGTGACACTCATATTTAACTCACATGCTGTCCATTTTCTTCTGATCCTCCTTGAGATAGTTTTACTTCTTTATTGGAGTCCAGCTGTGTTTTAATTAAACTGATTGGACTTGATTAGGGAAAAGGGACACACCTGTCTATAGAAGACCTCACAGCTCCAGTGCATGTCAGAACACATGAGGGCTAAGGAACTGCCCAGAGGCTCAGAAAACAGAATTGTGGCAAGGCACAGAGCTGGCCAAGGTTACAAATGAATTTTTGCAGCACTCAAGGTTTCTAAGAGCACAGTGGCCTCCATAATCCTAAAATGGAAAAAGTTTTTGGACGACCCACAACTCTTCCTCGCCCTGACCTCCAGCCAAACTAAGCAATCATGGGGAAGAGCCCAGATAGAGAGAGGTAAAGAAGAACCCCAAGATCACAGTGGCTGAGCTCCAGAGATGCAGTAGGGAGATGGGAGAAAGTTCCACAAGGTCAACCATCACTGCGCCCTCCCCCAGTCGGGGTTTTTATGGCAGAGTGTGCTGACGGAAGCCTCTCCTCAGTGCAAGACATATGAAAGGCGCATACAGTTTGCAAAAAACACATGAAGGACTCCCAGACTATGAGAAATAAGATTCTCTGCTCTGATGACACGAAGATTGAACTTTTTGGTGTTAATTCTACGTGGTGGAGAAAACCAGGCACTGCTCATCACCTACCCAATACAATCCCAACAGTGAAACATGGTGGTGGCAGCATCATGCTATGGGGTATTTTTTTAGCTGCAGGGGCAGGACGACTGGTTTGCAATTGAAGGAAAGATGAAAGCGGGCCAAGTACGAGATATCCTGGATGAAAACCTTCCAGACGCTCTGGACCTCAGACTGGTGCCGAAGGTTCATCTTCCAACAAGACAAGAGACCCCAAGCACACAGCTAAAATAACAAAGCAGGGGGCTTCAGAACAACTCTGTGACCATTCTTGACTGGCCCAGAGCCCTGATCTAAACCTAATTGAACATCTCTAGTGACACTTCAAAATGGCTGTCCACCAACGTTCACCATCCAACCTGAGGGAACTGGAGAAGACCTGCAAGGAAGAATGGCAGAGGATCCCCAAATCCAGGTGTGAGAAACTTGTTGCATCACTCCCAAGAAGACTCATGGCTGTACTAGCTCAAAAGTTTACTTCTACTCGATACTGAGCAAATGGTCTGAATACTTAAGACCATGTGATATTTCAGTTGTTCGTGTTTAGCAAATTTGCAAAAATATCTACATTTCAGTTTTTTTTTTCTTTCAAGATGCGGTGTGTGTGTGTGTGTGTGGGGGGGGGGGGTACAGAGTGTACATTAATGAGCCAAAAAAAATGAACTTTTTGCATCTTCCCAATGGGCTGCAATGAAAGAAAGCTTGAAAAATGTAAAGGGGTCTGAATACTTTTCATACCCACTGTATATTGTGCCTGAAATCCAATAAACATCTTTCAAAAACTTCTTTCTAAGTATCTGTAATGCTTCCATTAATTTTCCATAGCATTCACATAACATATACATAAAGATAGAAAGGTAACCTCCTTTTCTTATGTGTATCCTGATACGGTATACTAGGTGGTCGTTTATCAGCTTGCAAACCTTTGCATAGCAAGGAGATAGTTCACAGCTCCAAATGCGTGTTGTTCATTCCGCCCTCAGCTCACCAAGGAAACAAGGAAATATGGTGAATCAACAGCAGCAAGACATTTTTTTGAACAACAGCATAATGTCTGTGATCTTAGATGATGATTAGTGTTGAGCGATCATTATCGACAAAGTTGAAATCGGCACGGTTTTTATGTTGATCGGATTTTTTCGATCACGCGATAATTTAGGTTAAAAATCTGGCATAATCTATTAATATCGCGCTATTTTCGGCGCTTACTGTCATTTTGGCGGCCAGCAAATCAGCTTAGAGAATAGAGCAGAGTGAGCTGGGTGTGCGACGTCATGACTGGGATGTGTATTGTTGTGATTGGCTAGAAAAAAACACATGACCTCGTTTTACAATAGAACAGCCCTTCCTGTTCAGCATCAGTGTTTTGGCTGTGTCTCATAAGAGCAGGACGTTTTGCTCGGTCTCTCTCAAAACAGCTCAGCGAAACAGTTCTCTTTGTTTACACAGACAACTATGCTTTTAGCTGGTGAACAATTAGAACTTAAGTTAGATTAGAGATTTTCAGTTTTTAGTGTACTCAGGCTGAGAATTTAAAGGAGCATTTGCGCTGTCAGCGGGGGGTGTGGGGGGAGATGGGGGGGGGGGGGTGCGGGCGAACACAGACAGACAGTGGCAGGCAGGCAGGCGGGTTTTTGAAAGGAGAGTGGATATTGTGCAGCCTAGAACTTCTGTTTTGGGACCCTCCCATTGAAATGGTTTTTATTAACAGTTTTTTGGCCAGTTTTTGGTGAAATATTAGCTTGTATTTTGTGCAGCCTGTACTTATATTAGGATACAGATCTTTTCTAGTAACTGCAGGTGTATTTGATAGGTGCAAAACCACCTTTTATTATCTGAAAAGATTTTTAACTAGGGTTTTTTCACTTTGGCGCAGTCAGTTTTGTTCAAAGACCCACTTTGTTCTTACAATAGGATACAGAACTTTTCTAGTCACCGCAGGTGTATTCATAGGTGCAAAAACCACGTTTTATTTTCCGTACTCAATTTAATTAGGTTTTGTTCACTTAGGCGCAGGCAATTTTTGTTAAAAGACCCATCTTGTACGGATATTACCATACAGAAATTTGCTAGTCATTGCAGCTGTATTTCATAGGGGCAAAAACCACCTTTTATTATCTGTATACATTTCAAATAGTGTTTTTTTTTACTTTGGGGCGGCCAGTTTTGTTCAAGAGCCACCTTGTACTTACATTTGAATACAGAAATTTTGTAGTAACCGCAGGTGTATTTATAGGTGCAAAAACCACCTTTTATTATCCGTACACAATTTAATTAGGTTTTGTTCACTTTGGCGCAAACCCAGTTTGTTCAAAGACCCCTTTGTACTCACAATAGATACAGAACTTTTCTATTCAAAGCAGGTGTATTTAAGGTGCAAAAACCCCCATTTATTATCAGTACACAATTTAATTACGTGTTTTTCACTTTGGCGCAGCCCAGTTTTGTTGAAAGACCCATCTTGTACTTATATTACCATACAGAAAATTTGCTAGTAATTGGTGTTGTATTTCATAGGTGCAAAAAACACCTTTATTATCAGTACACAATTTTTTTACGTGCTTTTCACTTTGATGAGCCCAGTTTTTTTGGGAAAGACCCATCTTGTACTTATTACCATACAGAAATTTGCTAGTAATTGCAGGTGTATTTCATAGGTGCAAACCCACTTTTATTATCCTTATACATTTCAAATAGGTGTTTTTTTTACTTTGGGGGGCCCAGTTTTGTTCATAGAGCCACCTTGTACTTAAATTTGAATACAGAAATTTTGTATTACTGTTGGTGTATTTCATTGATGCAAAAAACCACCGTTTGTTATCCGTATAACTTCTAAATAGTTGTATTGCACGTGGTGCGGCCCTAGTTTTTTTCAAATATCCACGTTGTACGACAATTCTAGCAACTGTTCTCGTTTGTCATTGCTGCAAAAAACGCAATTTCTCATCCGTGTAACTTCTGAATAGTATTATTGCGCTGTTTGAATCTCAGTTTGGCGCAGATAGCGTACTTGTATGATATTTTGTTGAAAACTATCAATTCCTAGTCCTACTGGGCAGTTGTTAATCCCTGGGACTGAAGGAAGAACACTGTTGATTTTGGCTTACGTTTCTTCCACCAGGTATTCGCTAGAAACATTTCAGTTTCTAATCCTAGTTGGCTGTAGGAAATTTAGGGAATTTTAAGAATAGCTGTGATTTGCCGTCTTTTAATAAGAGACTTTCAAAAACTCTTAAGGTATGTTCTTAAATTTTTATCTTTCTGAACATGGAGCGAAATGCAGTTGGTCAGCGAGCAAAGAGGGGGGTAGGACATGGAGGTAGAGGTACAAGAGAAGGTGCTCCTTCCAGTGCTGGCGAAAACCAGCATGCAGTGGATCGTCGATTGCAGGACCGTCAGGCCTGTCATCGCTGGATCAGGGCCCTGTGAATCTCAGTAACGAACAGCGTCGCCAATCTGTTCTTCAGTGGTTAATGCAACCTGCATGCTGTGGCCCAGGACAGATATAGTCAATGTCCAGTTCAACTAAAATGGTGGTTCAAAGACTCCTTTTTCCGGCACTTTTTAATCTGTGGGTCAGACAGGTTTAAGGGTCATGCTGCGTTCCAGGACAGGGATAGTCAATGTCCAGTTCAACTAAAATGATGGTTCAAATCATACTGCCTTCTGGCACTTTTTAATTTGTGGGTCATGCAGTTTTAAGCTGTGGTACAAGACAGGGATAGTGAATGGTGTGTGACTTTTTTTCTGTGACTTTTATAACCTAAGTGTGTTGCCTAAAATGTAGCACATTTCCTGTTGTGGATGTTAATTCCAGCTTCTCCAGCCCTGTTTGGGTGTAAGAATGAAGGTGTTGTTCCTCTCCCATAGACTTTAATGGTCATCGGCGATAATCTATTATCGACTATCGGAAATCGTCTTGATAATTGCCGATATCGACCCGATGACGATAGTCAACGTAATCGCTCCTCACTAATGATGATGTTTTGGAAGAAATCGTTGGAGGAGATTCGGAGGCCATTACAACACGGTTACTCCAAAGAGAAGTAATTTGGATTAACTACATGGAATCCCTAGTCCCAAAAGGGTTAAATGAGGAGTGTAGGGGGAGCGTGTTTCTCTGAAACCCCGCTCATAGGGATACGAGTGGCTTTATGGAGTTAATAGGTGACATGAAAAAATGAATAATAAAGATTTTTGGAAATAATAATAATATAACTAATAGGTAGTTCGTGCTCCTTGTCTACTCGTATTGTTGTTTTTAATATGTTTGTTTATGGAGTGTATTTATACATGGTAACAATGATATCCCGATATACTTGACAAAGGGGGCGTGTCCCCCGAAACGTAGCAGGTGCGGTGAGCTGAAGGCTCACATCTTTTTGTATATGTTATGTGAATGCTATGGAAAAGTAATGGAAGCATTAAAGATACTTAGAAGTTTTTGAAAGATGTTTATTGGACTTCAGGCATAATATATATAATATACATATATATATATATATATATATATATATATATATAATAATAATGTTTATATATATGTTTATATATATAATATGTTTATTTATATATATATAATATATATATAATATATATATATATATATAATATATATATATATATATATACACCGGCCACTTTATTAGGTACACCTGTCCAACTGCTCGTTAACACTTAATTTCTAATCAGCCAATCACATGGCGGCAACTCAGTGCATTTAGGCATGTAGACATGGTCAAGACAATCTCCTGCATTTCAAACCGAGCATCAGTATGGGGAAGAAAGGTGATTTGAGTGCCTTTGAACGTGGCATGGTTGTTGGTGCCAGAAGGGCTGGTCTGAGTATTTCAGAAACTGCTGATCTCCTGGGATTTTCACGCACAACCATCTCTAGGGTTTACAGAGAATGGTCCGAAAAAGAAAAAACATCCAGTGAGCGGCAGTCTGTGGGCGGAAATGCCTTGTTGATGCCAGAGGTCAAAGGAGAATGGCAGACTGGTTCGAGCTGATAGAAAGGCAACAGTGACTCAAATAGCCACCCGTTAAATCCAAGCTAGGCAGAAGAGCATCTCTGAACGCACAGTACGGCGAACTTTGAGGCAGATGGGCTACAGCAGCAGAAGACCACACCGGGTGCCACTCCTTTCAGCTAAGAACAGGAAACTGAGGCTCCAATTTGCCCAAGCTCATCGAAATTGGACAGTAGAAGATTGGAAAAACGTTGCCTGGTCTGATGAGTCTCGATTTCTGCTGCGACATTCGGATGGTAGGGTCAGAATTTGGCGTCAACAACATGAAAGCATGGATCCATCCTGCCTTGTATCAACGGTTCAGGCTGGTGGTGGTGTCATGGTGTGGGGAATATTTTCTTGGCACTCTTTGGGCCCCTTGGTACCAATTGAGCATCGTTGCAACACCTAGTTGAATCTATGCCACGAAGAATTGAGGCAGTTCTGAAGGCAAAAGGGGGTCCAACCCGTTACTAGCATGGTGTACCTAATAAAGTGGCCGGTGAGTGTATATATATTTATATATATACACATGTGGATTCTAACTACTGATGTGGCATCACTTCGTCTTTGTCACTCCAGGCAATTCATTACTTCCCTTCAGCATTACTGACAATAGTGACATTGACTGGAATTGATACCGGAATCGGACCAGTAGCTGAGCTGCACCAAGAGCGGGGTGGGGGAGTGATTTGGGGGACAGGGGAATGTTAAGTTTACCCATCAAGGGGTCTTCTCACCACAATGATTAGCTTTTAGCATGTAGGGAAAGATAAATGAAGACTATTACCAATTACATTGTTGTTTTAATTTTGCTGTAGTCAGGAGACAAAGAAGATTTTATCTCCTCTTAGAGTACACAAGTTTACTTATGTTTACCGACCACCTCTCCCTACCTCTCTTTTCTTTCTCTCTTATCTGATGGGTCAACAAGTTGCCATTTCACCATGGTGAGTCACTCCTTGCAGAGTCGCTGCAATTGAATTTGTTTACTTGAGTAAATGACAAGCTTTTACCCTTTATGGCTTGTTGCGACCGTGCCCGCGACTCATCCTGCGGGCGCCGCCGCAGCTCTGCCCGGTCCCCGGGACGAGTGCCGCCGCTGCCCGGGTGTCGGGCGGCGGGCGCACTCGCCCTCCGGCGCGTCAGTACTTACCCGGCCGCGCTCCTGTGTCCCTGCAGTCTCCTGCTGTCCGGTGCGCGCGTCCCTGTGATCTAAGGTGCGCGCGCGCCGGCTCTGTGAGATTCAAAGGGGCAGTGCGCCGGTAATTGGGTAATTGCCGGGCACTGCCTCTATTTCACCTGGGCGCTTCCGCCCGCTCCCTGCCGGATCTTTAGTGCCTTGCCTATCGAGAGAAAGCTTCCCTTTTGTCTCGTCTGATCTACCGTGTACCGTACCCTCGTTCTGTTCTTGACCACGAATCTCTGCCGCCTCCCCTGACTGCCTGCCTGTCCGCCCACGAAACCATAGCTGCCTGCCCTGACCTTCTGCTGATCCTGATTTACGACCCTGCCTAAACGTTTTTTGCACCACGCTATACTTCGGCTGCCACCGCAAGCCAGTCACGTCAGGGGTAACGACCTGGTAGACTCACGCCGCAGCAAGGCCATCCGCTTTGCAGGGGCTCTGGTGAAAACCGGGACCTACTTAGATTCCGTTCCCTGGCATGGCTTACACCATCGCTTGTGGTGGTCCAGTGGATCCACTTCCGCGTCCGGAACCATAACAGTAAGATCCGGCCATGGATCCCGCCAAGGTACCGCTGCCCAGTGTGGCGGACCTCACTCGCGTGGTGACCCGAAAATTTCTCAGCAACGGCCCAGCAGGGGCAACAGCTGGATCAGTTGACCGCCATGGTGCAGCAGCTCGTCACCGCCCAGCAGCAACCTCCCCCTCCTCCTGTGGCCGCTCCCGCTCCGGCGATTCCACTGGCTCCGTTGGACCCAAGCTCCGTTTGTCGCTGCCTGCCAAATTTGACGGTGATCCCAAGCTCTGCAGGGGTTTCCTCACCAGTGCACCATGCAGATTGAGTTAATGGGGGACCAATTCCTGTCAGAACGTTCTAAGGTGGCGTTTGTGGTCTGCCTTTTGTCCGGGAAGGCCCTGGCCTGGACTCACCTCTATGGGACAGGACGTCCTGTGACTGCGGATCTGCATGCCTTCCTCGCTGAATTCCGCAGTGTCTTCGAGGAGCCAGCTGAGCATCTTCTGCGGAGACGGCACTCTTGAACCTAGGGCCAGGTGAAACTTCAGTCAGAGAGTACGCAGTACAGTTTCGCACCCTGGCATCAGAGTTGTCCTGGAATGACGCCCCCCTTTGCCCCCAAACCTTTAAAAAAGGGCCCTTTCCAGCAGTATAAAAGGACGCCCTTGCCGCAAGAGATTTCCCATCCTCTTTAAAAAACGAATTAATTACCTGGCCACTCGCATTGACGTGCGCTTCGCAGAAAGCAAGGAAAAAGCTCCGCCAAGATCGCGACCTGGGCGACCCCGCCGTCTGCCCGCTGGCTCCGGTGTTCCAGAGGCCTCACTGCCCTTCCTTTTACCATCTGGGGAGGAACCCATGCAGGTGGATCAAGTCCACATTTCTGAGTGGGAAATTTATCCCGTGGGGTGTGCACAGAAGCTATGTCTGTTACTGCGCCAGTCCGGATCATTTTCGAAGGAGCTGCCGCTTCGCCACCAACGTCCGGGAAAACGCCCGCACCTAGGCTATGTTGGGGAGGCATCCCTAGGTGAGAACTCTTCCTCCCCCCCACGCCTGACTATGCCGGTGGAGTTTCGGACTGACTCGGGTCTTGTATTCCAGGCTCCTGCGTTCCCGGGACCTCCGGTTCCGCTTGGGAACTTTATCCACGCCCCCTTGTATCCCGTTACCAGCTTCTGGGTAGTCTGGGAAGCCGTTGGTGATATCCTCCGTCACAGGGGAGCTTCTTGGAGACCCCTTTCCGGTACAGGACCAACCCGGTGGCCCCTCCACATGGGCGCCTGCTAAGGAGAATCTCCCTCTACGTACTGTCTGGGTCTTCCTCTGCGATCCTGTTGGGGCTCCCGTGGCTGAAAGCGCCATGCCCCTACGCTTACTTGGGGATGACAGGCGAGGTCGTGCGGGGGGACCTGCCTGCTGGAACTTTGTCTGGTGGCACCTCGACGGTGCGCTCCGTTCCTTTCCAACCGTCCTCCGGGCCTCTGCCAGGTTTCCCTACGGAATACCGGGGATTACGCAGAGTACTTTCTCGGAGAAGCAGGCCGGATCCTTCCGCCTCATCGCCCTATGATGCCCTATCGATCTCCTGCCGGGACCCAGTCCTCCTAGGGCAGGGTGTACCCATTGTCGGTTACCGGGAGACCACAGGCCATGTCGCTACATTCAGGGAAAACCTGCAGAAGGGCTTTTATCGCAAATCCTCCTCCCCGGGGGCGGGAATTTTTCTTCGTGCAGAAGAAAGAGGCTCTTTACGGCGTGTATTGGGCTATCGGGGCCTTAACAAAATCACGGTGAAGGACCGCTATCCCCTTTCCGCTGATTTATGGAACTGTTTGACGGCTTCGCGGAGCAAAATTTTTCTCCAAGTTTGACCTGCGAGGGGCCTACAACCTCATCCGCATTCGAGAGAGGGATGAGTGGAAGGCTGCTTTTAACACACAGGATGGACACTTTGAATATCTCGTCATGCCCTTCGGTCTGTGCAATGCCCCCCGCAGTCTCCAAGAATTTGTGAACGATATCTTTCGGGATTCCTTTACACGTGTGTCGTGGTCTACCTACACGACATTCTGGCGTTCTCTGCCTATGAGGAGACTCTCCGCTCTCATGTCCGCCTGGTATTGGGCGGCTACGTGCCAACCACTCTACGCTAAATTAGAGAAATGTCTCTTCCACCAGACCGCTCCCCTTCCTTTGGGTTACATCATCTCGGACCGCGGGTTAAAATGGATCCCGACAAGTTGTCGGCTGTCTTGCAGTGGCCCGGCCGGTGGGCCTACGAGCTATAAAAACGTCCTGGGCTTCTCGAAATTTCTATCGGTCAGTTTATCCTGCATTATTCTACCTTGGGGGCACCCTTTTATTGCCAAATTACCAAGAAGAACTCCAACCTAGGCAGTGGCGCCAGAGGCCGAAAAGGCATTTGCTCAACTTAAGGCAGCCCTTCGGTTCTGCGCCCCGTCCTGACCAGACCTGATTCCGAGAAGCCATTCTTTCTGGAGGTGGGTGCCTCCTCGGTCGGGGCTGGCGCAATTCTTACGCAGAAGGGACCTAAAGGCAAGATGTCACCCGTGCTTTCTTCTCCAAACTTTCTCCCCTGCGGAGAGAAATTACACCATCGGAGCGGGAGTTTGGCTCTTCAAGCTAGCCCTTGAAGAGTGGCCTTATCTTTTTGGAAGGCGCACGCTAACCCCATCACCATTTTCTCCGACCAAAAAAATCTTCAATAACATCAATCGGCCAAACGCCTCAACACACGACAAGCAGGGTTTGGGCTCTGTTCTTCTCGCGCTTCAATTTCCAGATACATTTCGGCCAGCAGAGAAGAACGTCAGAAGCCGTGTTCTCCCATGTGTTGGGGGAGGAGGGCACGCCCCGATATAATTTCCCCTGAACGCCTGATCTCGGTTTGGCTCCAGTAGATCTGCGAAAGGTGCCTCCAGGGAAAGACTTTTGTCCGTCCTGCGCTCCGCAGGGGAAAAATTTTGAAATGGGGGCACTGTTCTTTTGTGGCTGGTCACCCAGGAGCACGCAAATCCTTCCTCCTAATCTCTCATTTTTACTGGTGGCCAGAGCTTGCTAGGGACATCAAGGATTTCGTCCTGCATTACTTGTGCTCATAACAAGACTCCTCGCCACAAACCCGCGGGTTTGCTCCAGCCTCTGCCCATCCCCAGGGCTTTGGACTCATGTGGCAAGGATTTCGTCAAGGATCTGCCTCCTCCCCTTTGGGCAACACGGTCATCTGGGTGGTCGCGGACCGTTTTTTTGAAAGATGGCGCACTTTATCCCGTTGCCAGGGCTGCCTCTGCCCCCAGTTGGCCAGCCAGTTTTTTCTCACAAAATCTTCCGACCCCAGGATTCCGCAGCACTTCCTTTGGATCGGGGGTCAATTTGTATCGAGGTTCTGGGCGGGCCCTCTGCTTCGGGTTTCAGGTGAAATCGATTTCTCTTCCGGCTACCACCCGCAGACGAACGGCCAAGTGGGAGGATCAATAAGATCCTGGGGGGCTATTTACGACATTTTGTCTCGGCTCGACAGGGTGACTGGGCCCGCTTGCTTCTTTGGGCAGAGTTTTCCCATAACTCCCTGGAGTCAGAGTCCCCTGGTACCTCCATTTTTCATGTCCCATGGGGCCAGCATCCCCGCCCTCCATTACCATTGTCTCCTCCATCAAAAAGTTTCCGGCAGCGGATACTTTTGCCCCGATATGGTGTCCATTTGGGAAAACAGACGCGCCAGTCTCTGCAGCATGCATCCGCACGAATGAAGGTCCAAGTGGGACAAGAATAGAAGACCTCCCCAGTGTTTTCGCCTGGCGACAAGGTTGGCTATCGGCCAATATATCGGCTGAAGATCCCCTCGTACTAAGTGGTGCCCCGGTACGTAGGACCATTTGAAGTACTCGCCCGCATCAACCCGGCTGCCCACAAAACTCCGGCTCCCCCAACCACAATGCGTTTCCCAACTCCTTCCATGTCTCCTTGTTGAAGCCTGGGGGTCCTGAAACCGTTTTCCCAGAGGATTTAACCTCCATCTTCCGAAGCGGAGGCCCCAACTCTTCACTGTAAATGAGATCCTAGGGACATGAAGACCATCAAGGGAAGGCGGTATTTCCTGATCGGGCTGGAAGGAGTTTGGTCCTGACGAAAGATCGTGGGAGCCGGGGGACAACATCCTGGCCCATGAGTTGCTGCAGACATTCCTCCACTCCCGGAAGAAGGGGAGGGCTAAAGGGGGGGGGGGTCCTGTTGCGACCGGCGCCCAGGACTCCTTTTGCGGGGCCGCCGCAGCTTTTGCCCCGGTCCCGGGACCAGTGCCGCCGATGCCCGGGTGTCGGGCGGCGGGCGCACTCGCCTCACGCGTTTAGTACTTACCGGCCCGGCTCCTGTGTCCCTGCAGTCTCCTGCTGTCCGGTGCGCGCGTCCCTGTGATCTAAGGCGCGCGCGCCCGGGCTCTTGACATTTAAAAAGGGGGAGTACGCCGGTAATTGGGTAAAACTGTGGGCACTGCCTCTATTTCACCTGGGCCTTCCGGCCCGCTCCCTGCGGATCTTTAGTGCCTTGCCTATCGAGAAACGTTCCCTTTTGTCTGTCCTGAATCTACCGTGTACCGTACCCTCACTTCCGTCTCTTGACCACGAAAACCCCCGGCCGGGCCTGCCTGAAACCCTTTTGCCCGATCCCGACTACGAGCCTGCCTGACGATTTTGCACCACGCTAACTTCGGCTGCCACCAAACAAGTCACGTCAGGGTAACGACCCTGGTAGACTCCCACCGCAGCAAGTCCCCTCCCGCTTTGCGGCGGGGGTCTGGGAAAACCGGGACTATTAGATTCCGTTCCCTGGCGTGGCTTACACCATCGCTTGTGGTGGTCCAGTGGATCCACTTCCGCATTCAGAACCATAACATGGCTCTGTAGCTTTGGACACTCCAGTTTAGAAGTCTCCTGCATTTATGTCATTGTAACAATAGCAGAATAGCAGAGCTGATATGCCAATCACTGTTACAGAACCACCCTCAGATTGAACAGGAGTTTAAAGCTGGCGAGTGATAAAATTCCCAGTCAGCAAAAAGTCCTAATTTTTATCATAAACCCAGCTTAGGGTTGGGGTCTGGAGGATTTTTTTGGCAACTATTTTCAAAACTCAATTCAGGTGATCAAAATTGCATCGCTTGGATTCGAAGAGATTTTGCCATGATTTTAGATGCAGATTCTCCCCCATTCAGTGGGACTAATTTGTATCTTGGCTACCAAACTCATTTTCTGTAAGTCAATAAGTTACATTTCTTCTTTACAGCATTTACTGTGACATTGATATTAGATTGTGAACACGTTGTAAACTACAGCACATAATCCCATTGAAAACTGGATGCACAATTCACGTGGTTTATACACGTAGTTTGGTAGGATATGCTGTGTAAACATACCCTGAACTGACTTTATAATAAACTATGGTCTGGACATAGAAATTTTGTATTGATTAAATCTATTTTGAGCCAGAGATAGAGATTTCTGTTTGAGTATCAGTACAGATTTCAAGTTATATGTAAAGGTGGGAGGCTTGCCTGAGGCTGTTCTCCAGGCTATGTCTCCTTAAATGAGTGATAAAAACCCAGAGACATTTGGTAATTTCCCACAGTGTTTACCATGGATGGTGGTTAAAAGACATGTCCCTAAGCAATTCTACAGCTCACTGGCTCCAGGACAAGCAGTGATGGGGAAACATTTACCAAGCATGGGTTGATTTGTCAGTCTTCACTGGAATATTCTATTTTCTAAGGGAAAATGATTGACATTGAAGATATAAAACTTGAATATTAACAGCCTCATCTTAGATATATAGTTGTAGCAAAGGCTTCAGACTCCATGTTTGGTTCCATTGAAAAGAAGTTAAGTGCAGACTGAGGTAATCCAAACAAGTTTACCTAAAGGGGTATTTCAGTCACAGCAATTGCTGATGGAAGGGACAATTACTATAAAGTAAGCAATTTTCAGAATGCATGTTAATAAAAAATATGTATGCTTTACCTAATACAGGCATTTTTGCACTTTCAACTTGCTCTTTTGTTTTCTTGGTTATCCAACCACAACTGTGTGCTGTGCACTGTTCAAATAGCAGTAACGGGAACACAAACATACAGGCAAGGGGAGTGCTGACATCATTGAAGCACCACTTTCCTGTACTGCCCATTTTTTGAAGCAAGAGTAGCATGACTGGGGCCAAAACGTAAGGTGACATTGCATTACGGATCACCACTGTGTGCTTTCAGTGGTGGTCAGTAACCTAGAAGACAAAAGTTAAAGGTGCAAAAAAGGTATTTACTAGGTAAATATATATTTTTAATAACATGTATTTTGAAAATTGCTTACCATACAGTAATTGTCCCTTCCAGCAGGACTTACTGTGATGAGAAAACCCCTTAGACTTTTTCATCTACATTGTTTTTTGCAATCTTGATGGTTGATGTTCACAACAGATGCACAAAGGCTTAGCAGTTATTTTCACACTGGACATCACAGATTAAGGATATGTTCACATGGCGTATTTGCAGGGGTACTTTGGCATGTAAATTGTGCCAAATTACGCCCCTCAACAAAAATCATAGCACTCATTAAGTGTAAAATGAGCGTATTTCCCAGTGTCTACTGTGCACCCATTAAAAAAAAAGACATTGATTTTAACAGCAGGTGTATTGTGGCACATACCTGTGCGCATGCCACAATATGCCATGTGAACAAATCATAACAGTAATTTAGCAGTATTCAACCCAGGGTGTGGCTGGACAAGGGAGAAAAGTGGGGCATGTTCCCCACGTGCTATACACAGTGTGTTTTTAATGTGTTTTTTGATGCATTTTTTTTTGTGCAGGAAGGCACAGTGAAAGCACCCTTAGGATTGAGTGAAAGGGGGCATAAGCCTGACCTTGCTAGTGTTTCACGATATCAGGTGCTGCTACAGCTGCCAGACGCGTACATATTGTTAAATTGTTAGTTTCCTGTACAGGGAACTTGACAGAAACACTCTGCCAGTCTATATATTCTAGTCTCTTTTTAAATTGATGGGGGTTCTACTTCTGGGACTTTGATGAATGTGAAATAATTTGATCCAAGATGATTAGTGGGTCATGTGAGGTTAGCATTCCTATACATAGGTTATAAGCCCTCGCCATGGGGTCCTGCTTCAAGTGACCTTTATTTCAGACATTTAGCAGACTCCTTGTGACCAAAGGCATCATAAATGAGGAGCTGATCAAAGGCAGAGTCAGAAAACCAGGAGTCGTGGTTTCATAGAGAATCATGGAATTGCTATACATCATATCCAGTTCAATATTTGAGAACCCTCCTTTCCCAGACCCAGAGATGAGGAGATAAGAAGAACTGCTAGTAGGAATCTGGCAGCAAAGCCATGTTTGGTATCAGAACTCGGCCCAGAAGGGAGGAGGGCATCAATCCATCCCAGGGATGTGAGGGGTGTGATCAGCTAGGTTTAAAAGCTTGTGCCGAGCAGTAGCTTGCTGTTGTCTTTCGAAGGGGGGGGTTTTATGCCGTTTTTACCTTATCGGAAGGGAACCCAGTTTTTCGCTTGCATCCCACACCCCCCATGTGACTGCACAGCCCCTAATACCAGGTGACTGACTTGTACTTGTTGCTATATATTTTTTTGAAACACCATACCGTTATTTACATACTGACCATATTTTCTGTTTTCTTGTTTGTATGTTTTGTCTATTGTTCCCCCGGGTTTTTCCTACCAATATTTAGACAGGTAAGGTATGACCCGGGGACCTTCTTTCCCCTTGTTAAGGGCATTTTGGGCGACATGTAGAAGGGGCTTTACGCCTTTTTTTAGGGTAACCGCGCCTCCCGGGCCCGAACCCCCCTGTGGGACGGGGGGAGTGGGTTGGGCGCAGCGTTCGCCATTTTCACTGCGCCTCACATGAAGGGGCGGAAGGGGGCGCGGTGTAGCTTCCCGGGGGGAGCGGCAAGCCGAAACTCCGAGGTTTGACGATCCGGTCGGCAAAGTGGGCGCATTGCAGCCTGGGAAACTCCAAGGGGGGGGGGCCCGGGTTTTTTTTGGTCAAAAATCCCCGGGCGGGGGCGAAGTGAAGCAAAACGGAACATGGAGGAAACATAGAAGATTTTATCAAAAATCTCGGCGCTAGCTCCCCCCCCCGGAGCTGGAGTAGGATTCCGAAAAAAATGCCTTTGAAGGGGAAAAAAAATTCTGGGAAAAGAGCTAAAACCCTCAAAAAAAAAAAAATTTAATTAAAAAAAAATCACTTTAAAAAATCTGGGAAGGGCGAACATCAGGATTAGGATATTTGGAAATTGCCGGGAAATACAAAATTTAAATTTTGAAAGCTATTCTCTGGTCGGGGAGAAAAAGGCCAACAGAATGGGCGACAGTGAACCCTTAAAACCCATGGGGAAATATTGACCAAACAGAAACAAAGGGGGGACAGTTCAAAATACAGTAAAAAAGCAAAAAAAAAACTGGCGAAAATTCATACATGTGCCCATTGTGTAGAATCTAAATTTTCGGGGTCCGCTCCCCTTTTTCAACACAAAGACAATGGCCAGGCTAGCCCCGCTTTTTGGGCAAAAAAGGGGGGCCCAATGTGGCTGCCCCACTGCTGTTGTGCAAAACCTGTCAGAGGGTGGGGAAAGGGGGGGCCCGCCCCAAACCCCACTGGGAAACTGTCCATAAATTGAAAGCCTTTCAGGGGGGTGACTTTTGGATCAATTTGGACAACTGTCCCTTTTCCCCGCAGCCCGGAAACGCTTATATTAAGGAGAAGATACGCCCTGGTACCTAAAGGGGTACTTGTTTTCCATGGGTGGGTACCACCCACTGAAGTTTTTTCCGGGGGGGTTTTCCCCAGGAAAATGCTCACTGACCCGGGACCAGTTCATGTCTCATTAATGGAGTTCCTCTGTAGCGTACAGGGCAACATCTGGGGGGCCCGTACCCCCCAAAACTAAAAGCTGTGCGAATGGTTCAAAGGCACCCCTTTGATTTTATGTCGTTCCCCCAAGCCTCCATTTTCCCCCCCGGGGGGTTCCCCGGGGCCCCAATGGGATTCTCCCCCTTCAATCTTCTGTATGGGCGATGTGTACGGAGGCTCCTGGCACTGGTGAAGTAGGCCTGGTAAGGAGACTTAGCCACCCCGAGGTTTTTGGGCATTTTTATGTTTTGCGCTTTTGTGACAGGGGCAGGCCTTGAACAATGGTGCACAATAAATAGCTTAAGCCCCCGGGCCGAAACAAA
>JAODAL010052531.1:0-25905 GCA_025379985.1 Phyllomedusa bahiana
TGTTCTCTCCCCCTGTCACAAGTGCACCTGTGAGAGGGTGTACCAAGGGGGCCTTATTTGTTCTGTGTCTATGAGATTAGGGAGACTGCCCAAGTAGTTGGTTGGGATCCTTACTAAAACCTAAAAAATTTGCTAAGAAATAAGGCTCTCCTGTTTAGGTGGGGTTCCACAACTTGATGAAGAAAGGGAGTTTTTCCCCCCTCTCTCAGAGCAAAAAGGGTTAAATGAGAGGATAGAGATCGGGTTTTAAATAGTGTGAAATAGGGGTTGGGGTTTAGATATAATAAAAGTTAGTTTTAGTTTTTAATGATAGAGAACTGAAGAGTTTAAGTTTCCCTATGGCAAAATTTTAAATAGTGATCAAAAGTAATTTAGTTCTCTTGCGAGATTCCCAATTTTTTGGAGATTATGTGACAAGACAAAATACTGACACCCTCTGCTTCCCAGTATCTTGGGCAAAAAATAAATACCAGAAAAATATCAAATATGAAGTTGTTTCAGGGGCCCACTATAGCAAACCCCGCAACCCACTCAGGTTCCTTATTTTTTGCGGCCCTACACAAAGTTTTTACAAAAAAAATCACGAAACTGGTGTAAAGGTACTTATATATTGGCAGTTTTTAATTCTTGCTCCCCCAATGTATGGGTTATAGCTTGTTGCTGCCATTAGATATTTGCCAATTTATATTTTCCCAATACAAAAGGGCTTGTTGTTCCTACGGGGTTTCATCTGTTTTTCAGCCTTTTTGGCTATGTGTGTCTTGTGGTTATGTTCCTATCAAAGAAGAACAGAATATTCTTCAAAATTTAATTAAAGTTATCAACACAATCATTTCTCATATGGGTTGATAACAGTTGGATTCAGCACCTTCAGCTCTGTCTTCATCACCAGGGACAACACATTAAACATATCAAATAGCCATGGAGCCCTGGAATTTTAACTTTTTTTGTTTTCATTTTTTCTTTTTTCCGTTTGGTCCTGTTATTGTCTCCATACTTGTGAATGTAGAGGATGAAATGGAAAAACAAATGGAGAGGCTTGCCTTTTTGGACAGTGAAAAATAATAAACAAACAAAAACCCATGGCCCCTATGTATAAAACTGTTAGCAGAAAAGTTTGTCTTTTTTGCCCAAAACCAATCAACCCCCATAGCAACAAATCGAGTCATGAAACTAAAAAGGCCCAAAAGAAAAAAAATGACCCCACAGAAAACCAATCAAAAGCCCATCCCAATTAGACCCATACAAGAACCGACCCCAATACCGACCAAATCAGAGTTATAGAAACCCAAATTCGGGCCAAAGAAACCCATTAGAGCCCATAGCAACCAATCAGCGCCCATAGCAACTGATCACAGCTCATAGCAACCAATCAGAGCTCAGCTTTTATTTTTTAACAGCACTAGCACTATATTCAATAAAAGCTGAGCTCTGATTGGTTGCTATGAGCTGTGATCTTATTTTATGGCCTCTGTTTGGTTACTTTGAGCACTGATTGGCTGCTAGGGGCTGGGATTGGTTGCTATGGGCTCTGATTGGTTGCTATGGGCTCTGATTGGTTGCTAGGGGCTTGATGGTTGCTATGGGCTTTTAGGGGTTGTTTGGGGTCTGTTTGGGTTTTTGCTAGGGGGGGTTTGTTTGCTTGGGCAACAAAACAGTCTTACGCTAGACAGTGTTCTTCATAAGGCTCATAGTCTTGATTTTCCCTTATGCAGGTTATGCTGAAGGCAAATATAAATCACAGAAGAATGGAGGCTTAGTTGCTGGTCCTCAAGCAGGTCAGAAACAAATATGGGAAAGCCCAATGAAAAAAGGGGAAGGTTTCAGAGGTGAAAGTTTTAATGGCGCCCCTTACCACCTTTATGCATAGGGGGGGGCTACCTTAAAAATCATACCGGGGCCAAAAATACATTTTTTTTTTAACAAAAAGGTGTCAACAAAAAGAAATAAATAATTGCAAGGCATCCGTTATTTAAAAGCCGCTACTATGGGGGGGGGTTCCAGCACCCGCTTTCTTTTTCCCCGAAAATGGACAGTGTTTTATTCATTTTTGCCCAAAAGGAAAAAGAAAAGACTTATTTTTGGGGGATGTCTTATTCCCCCATGAACAAAATTCCTTTTATTGTTGAAAAAAACATCAAACATTTATTAAATATCTGTTGATTTTCATAAAAAACATCAGCAGAAACACCCAAAATGGGGAATTTTAAACTAAAAACACACTATGTCTTATTTTTGGAGAAACAGGTACACCAATACTGACATCTCATACCTCCCCTACTGGCAAACACAAAGGTTTAAATAGCAGGTCCCAACAGAATATAAGTCTGGCATCTCATTGAAGCCTGTCTATGAGCAAATTAAATACCATGTACCGCCATCGCCTTTAAAGAGTGAAGAGAGGGGCTGCTGTATTGGTATTTTGCACTTACACAAACACTACCATGTACTCTACTTAAGCACGATGTATAGGTGTAGGAAAACCCCTGATATAATGAAATGAAGTTCTGGGAAACCAATACAATTTAAACCAAAAAAACTACAGGTATAACACCTAGTAAAGAACAAAAACAAAACTTTAATAAAAATAAATAAGAAATTGAGAAAGAAAAAAAAAAAAACACCCCCAAATATACCCTATAAAGACCTGTCGCCCCAAAAATGGGGAAATGCCCCAATTTAAAGGGGGCCCCCACACGAACCTAAACAACCCTGTCCCTAGCTCATCTAAATGAAAAAAAAAAAACACAAAAACCCCAAATTGGGTGCACAAACAAAAAAAGTGCTGTGATAAATAAAATTCAAAAAGACAATTACGTTTGATGTTTTAATAATTTCTATGAAATTTTTTAAAGCGTTCCCTAGGGGAAAATGATCAAAAAAACGCATAAATATTCCAATATTCCAACGCGTTTTCCCTAGATACGGGGTTTTAAACAAAGGGGAAAAATTGCAGTTGAAAACTAAAACGGAACAACTAAGGAAAAAAAACCCCAAAAAAATGTATTCAAAAAAATTTTAACTTTACGGCCCTTAATGATGGAAAACAGGGCTGGTAAGATAGAGGGCGGGGGGCCAGGGTAAGTCAGGGACAGGGTTTCCCCCCTATCTGATTACTGGGGAAAAGGGCCCAACAGAATATAAGTCCTTTGGCCCTCTCTTTTAAACCTGTTTTAAAGAGGGAAAAAATTAAAAAACCATGAAAACCCCCATCGCCTTTAAAGAGTGAAAAGAGGGGCTGCTGTAAAGGGATTTTGCACTTATCTCCTTCAGTGCCTTTTGGGGTTTTTTTGTATTCTGTTGGAATTTTATTTAAAACCCTTTTTTATTTGGGAGTTGGGGAGGCATGAGGGTGTCAAATTTTTTTTTAAAAACCCCCAGAGGGGGTTTGGGCAGGGCCCCAAAATAAAATTTGTTGGGAACAAACCAAAAGGAAAAGTAATGCCCAAAACCCGGGGCAATAAGCATAAACTTTTTATGATTGACAATACCGGTCACCTGTTATACTTTGGGACCTGTTTTAAACCTTTCCCCCAAAGGGGATTACAGCTTTCTCTGAACCTATTTTATAAAAGACTTTTCGACAAGCCAAGAATCAGTAAGTAAGACACTATTCCTCTGTGATTTATATTTAATTTTTTGTTCCCCTTTTTTTTTGAGGGGCTGAAGGGAAGCACAAAACCCCTAGCAGTCCCTCTTGAAGGTATAAAAGCTTTTTTTTGCAGATGTCCAAAAAGTCCCAAAAAAAGTGGGGAAAACCCGGGTGGGTTAAACTGGGTGTCAAACTGTCAAATTTAGCCCGCACTGTGACTGTATTTGGCCCATGAATAAGAGCCAAAGGGAAAGCTAAAGGAGACCAGCAAGGGAAACTAAAGGGGGTTTTCAAAAAACTGATCTCAAATTTGCGTCCCCCCACCCTCAAATTGTTAAAAAAATGTAAACACTAAAAAACAACTCTGACAATTGGGGGGCCAATGATAAGTATGAAGGGGCCCTCCCAGCCCCCCGAATTTGCAGGGGAAACAGGGGTTTTCTCCCAAATGGTTTACCCCACGTATTTTTTGGCCCCGCAACTTTTTTTTATTTTGGCCCCCTGTGGGATTGGGGTTTAAAAACCCCTGCCTTGAATTTAGCCTATATATTGGTGGGGAAAGTTTTAAGGGGGGAAAGTCCCCAAACCAACTCAACTGGTGGTATTTATCTCTAATATGAGAGGTCTCACCCTGCCCAGCAATCCTCCCAGGGGTTTTGCCCTTTCTTTGGGGGCCGTTTAGCAGCTTTCCTATAAATCCCCCCCAAACCTTTAGAATTTCCCTTTTTTTTATCCCCTTTTCCCACACTGTCCCCCTCGGAAATACTTTGCCTTCAAAGGCAACTTGCACCATATACAGGTTTTACAACAACCCATTTCCTTGGCACCGGGAAAAACCCCCCTTTATATGGCATCAGGGGAAAATTTGGTTTCCAAAAAATGGGGGGTTCCCAATTTTTTCCCCCCTTTATTCCCCAACTTTTATCCCCCCGCCTTCACCTTTTCACTTTTCCCCCCTTTTCCCTTTTCCTTCCCCCCTGCAGGGAACGGCCCCCTCTAACCCAGGGTGGGGTCCCGGGGGAGCGCTGTGAATCCCCCAGAAAGGGCCTGGGGGAGTCCCTTAAAGGCCCCCCCCTTTTGGGGCAATCCTTAATTTTTATTCCCCAAGAAAATTTTGTCCGCTGGGGGTAAAAAGCAGTCGGCAATGAAAAAGAAAAAGCCCACCAAAAAAAAACCTCCTAGGGATGGAAAAAAAAAAATGTTTTCAATCCAGCAAATTTTTTCTTAACCCCTCCCAAACCCCCTCACCAAATCCATTAAAAAGTTATACCCCAACAGAAAGAAAAAAAAAAAAAGAAAACCCCCAATTTTCCCCTTTTAACCCCTAAATCCCTTAAAAAAAACCCTACGAACCCCCAAAATGTATTTTATTCCACAAAAAACCCGAAATACAGCAACAAAGGACCCCGAAAGAATTAAAAACATTTTTTAAAATGTTTATTACACTTTGGAGCCCCCCATAAATTACATTACTAACTCAAAACCCTTTGAAAAGAATTGCAATTTACTCAATAAATAAAATAATTCACTGTACCCCAACCCGTATTAATTAAAAAAATGAAACCCCAGAAATGAATTACATTACTCACGTACCCCCGGATTATATTACATGTCCCCAGAGATTACTTTTATTTTACCCAGAGATTACATTACACATGTATCAAAAAATAAAATTTTTTACTGTCCCCCAAAAACGTTTATATTACATAAAACCTAGAAATGAAGACATTATTCCTGTCCCAGAGTTTTCATACACCCTACCAAAGAAATCATTAATTTCATGTCCCCCAAGTTAAAATATTACAATTTTCCCCAGAGATTAATTTACACCCCTTATCCCAGGTTACTAAATTAACATTACCCAGGATTTACATTAAAACACTTCCCCAAAATTTTTTTACACCAAACCCAGATTTTAATTACAAAAAGTACCTCGGTTTATACATTCCCCCTTACCCCAGGTAATTTACACACCGTACCCCAGAATTACCATTAAAAAGTCCCCAGAGATTACATTCCCACATGTACAACAGAAATTATGTTAAATCCCCCAGAGATTATTACATAACACTGTCCCCCAAAACTAACACATTAGAAGAAACACAGAAATTGTGGGATAATAAAATTATTAAACCAGAAAACTAAACATTAGAGGGGGTTTCACAGACTTTTTTGGCCCGACAGTGTTGTTTGCTTGTTTTGGAAATTTGCGTTTGCAAAAGCAGAATTCCGAGGCAAAGACCCGATGCCCAAAAATAGATTTCTTCCTCCCCATCCTTTGTGCTGTTTTGTGCATAAAGCCCTCAAAGAATCTGTGTAGGCATGATGGTAAGGGGAAAATATCAAGTAAAAACATTTCATTAAAACGCAATGATTTTTTATAGGGGTTTAAGTAAATCAGTTTCCGCCGGGTTGAGCGGTTTGAGGCAGACCAGACAGAATCCGGGCCGGGAAACAGCATTCTAAACTTTTGCATGAAAATACCCTTTCAATATGTTTTACACGGGGTAAGCCGGGGTCGTGTGCTCTGTTATGGGGTTTTTAGACGTACGCGCTGGCCAGTCTACGCTTCTAAAATGCTGCGGGGCCGACCCCATTCACCTTCATCTTCCCCAGGGCATATGTGCAGGGAAGAAGTAACATGGCTAGACACTTGGCTGTACAGTATATACACATCTCACATATACAGTACATAACCTACTCACATGCACACACAACGCTTGGCACCCTTGTACACTCCTTACCTGTCTCCTGTAGTCTGGTGCACTTGGCATTTGGCAAGAGCTTCTCTTCTTTTCTGATGAGCGCTGAGCATAGGGGAAGTGGTATACGAGGAGAGGGAAAGATACAGCCCGAGACACGGAGTGTGCTGGACTGTGAGCAGTGCTGATTGGTGAAGCAGCCCCTGCTGACTCCTGCTCTACCAATCAGCGCTTCTCTCTGTGCACTGACACTTGAGGCTGCTACCTACTCTGTTCCCCCAAGACGCACAGAAATATAGGAGGTAAAGAGATAACTTATTCCTCCTCTGTGCTCGCCCTCCCCCATTCACCATATTCTAATGCTTTAATTTGGATTATTTTTTATTGAAGTGGCTAAAAATTGGGGGGGACCGTCCGCCACCCTGAAAAAAGTGGGGGGGGGGACCAGTCATCTCCGTACCCCCCTAAAGTTACACCTATGTATGGCATTATTGTACTTTTTCCCCTTTGAGGAATAGTCCATCGCCCCACACTGAGATCCATATGTTTGGGACTGATCTGCACTTCCCAGTTGCCATCCCAGATTCTCATACAGCACAACATAAAATTTAAGTAATAGGATCACTCCCCGTTGCAGATCCTCATAACTAAGGTTTTTAAGTATTATTCGAGAACTGCAGTGGAACAGACCAGTACAGTGTTAACCTATAAAGGTCAGCAACATAGTAAAGGCTCATTGCATCTACTCAGAAATAGCTTGAGGGTTTGACTTTTCAATGCTCTCTGCAACTCTGCAAGAAATACCACCATATGAAACCTATTATATGAAGAACACTGAGTGCCCATGACCGTTCCTCACACACTCACTACCTATTGCCTACAGTAAGAACTCTAGCTAGTGCACGATGGTTGGTGCAAGTTTGTTACAGTCAGATGGTCACAGGTTGGAAATCAATGCTGTACACTACTGTATGGCTCCCCATTGCCATTATAATGTTACCTCCATGCATTTGTAGGATTTGTTCTAGAACAACAATGATTATGTGTAAGAGTTAGTTGTCCATTCTACCAAAAACAGAATTTAAAGTTTTGGGAACAAAATCCTGTGGAGATCTCATTCCTCTAGGTGTATGAACCTTCAAAACATGCAAACACAGCTTTCAAGACTTCAACCACTTTATTGGAAATTGTAATTTCTAGAATTTTTCAGGTTGACCTCTTGCAGCGAGTAAGGTCGCTATCTAGGCCCCGGCACATCCAACCACTGCAGAGGATTCCTGTAACGGACACACCCGCATCCCCGCTGTGCCTGCTGCGACCTGGTCATCAGGCTACGGGCGCACTCACAGTTCCATCTCCTACTCACCTCACCGCGCTCCTGTTGCTTGCCGGGCGCCTGCTCGCCCCCTAGTGCACTGCAGTTAAGTTTAAAGGGACAGCGTTCCGGTGATTTGCTTTCACCGGGCGCTGACTCTATTTAAGCCCTGCCCTTTTCACAATTCCCTGATTCTCTGAATCAATAGTGCAATAAAGCCTTGATAGGAAGCGTTCCATTATCGTTACTGTTATTCTGTGTACCGTATGCTTGGTCTCTGTCCCTCAATCACGCACCATTGCCGCCTGTCCTGACCTTCTGCCTGTCCCCAACTATGAGCCTGCTTCACGACTTTGTACTACGCTTCACCTTGGCTGCCACGGCAAGCAAGTCACGTCAGGGGTAGCGACCTGGTAGACTCCCGCTGCAGCAAGTCCATCCCGCTTTGCGGCGGGCTCTGGTGAATACCGGGACCTACTTAGACTCCGCTCCCTGGCGTGGCTTACACCATCACCTGTGGTGGTCCAGTGGATCCACATCTCTGGTCTGCCGTTTTGTAGAATTCCACCTGGCCTATCCAAACATAGACACTTGTCTTTTGTGATCTGCATGCCTTTGCAGATTTCTGAGGGGCCACTGCTTACCAACAAAGAAAACCACAGCTATCATGGCTGCACTAGGAGCGACATGTATGATTTTTTGCTCCCAGGCACAATCATTTGCCCACATTAGGAGTGTAGAATGCGCCTGAATCTATGAACCTGTTCTACTGCAGGTCATAGATTTAGCGCTTTCTAGCTACAAAGCAACAATTCTGGCTCAGTAAACCACTTTTAAAGTGCTCTACCTGTTCCAGCAGTAATGGCCTAGATTTCCTGTACTGAAGCTATAAATGTGGAGCTTTGTACGGTTGTAGCGCCCCGCCGCCCGCACGCCCCCGATCTCAGGCACAATACAAAGTGTCGCGGGTGCTCTTTAAAGTGCCAGATACTGGAGTGCACCTGGTTACAAATAGAGCGAAAAGGGCTGCACTAGATCTCGGGCGGAAAAAACACCAGACTTCCTACGCAGCCCTGTTCATACATGTCACCCTAGTTGCCTATAATACCCTCTCTAGAGGGACATGTGAACCAGTTACACGAGTCAGTGACCGACTACTTGAAGGCTAAAGGGGTTTTCTCACCTAGAAGTATCACAGTCACAGGCAGCTTCAGACTCACACTTCCTGTGTGGGCTGGTCCACAGCCGTGATTAGCATTTTGTATCAGCTCTGCTATCCCTAGCTGATCCTGTATATTGAAATGACTACAGAAATGAAAAATCGCAAACACAAACTGCAGAGCTTTTTGGCTATGTAAATAGCACATTTTAAATGTGGTAAAAAGTTCTAGAGGGTTTGGGGCCGGAACCCAATGGGGAATGGACATAGGACAGAGAGCTGAGCGTGTGAAAGAAGAATGGGATGCTGGAAGTACACAGGCACATCCCTTCCAAAAAATCCCCAAGGCTCCCCTTTTTTCTGCAAAAAATACCGTATGTGTTAAATAAAACTCTAAGCCAACAAACATTTTACAAGTAGTTTGTAAAACTCTGCAAGAAATACCAGAGTATGAAACCTATTACACGAAAAACACTGAGTGCCCATCGCCGTACCTTACACACTCACTACTTATTCCTCATAAGAACTTAGCATATATGATGGTTGGGTGAAAGTTTTTTTTCAGCAATGGTCATGAAATTCTTTAGGATATTTCCTTATAAGTGACCTAACACAGACCAGTCATTACTTCAATGGTGGAATGGGGTTTTATTCCCCCAGGGCCCCATAACCTGCCCGATTGAAAAACACCCCCTGCAATCTCACTGTATATGATGCTTAGACTCTTGCAGCCCATTGTGTAAATAAATTGCTATTTTCCCTGCATATAAATGACTGTTGATAGTATAGGAAACCAATGCACGGCTTATAATAGGACAAAACACTGCTAGTAGAGACAGGTGTTAGACGCGCGAGTCTATTGGAAACGCATTTGTCATCTGAATCTATAAAGAGATACAAAGATGTTTTATATTTCAGACACTCAATTTGATTTTATATTTCATTAAATGTTGCAATCTGATGTAATGCATTCAATCTATGTGAGGAAGAAACCACAAGATGTCAATAAGCAGCATCTTCTTCTATCATCACAATTGATGGTTACAGTGGTTGGTTGATTGATCAGCCAGGACCATAAACCAGACTTTGTGTCCTCGTAAAATTTTATTTTTAACCCTCTAAAAAAGGAAGCGCTATAAATAATAAGTGAGGATGCTGAGAAAAGGGAAAGATACAGCACAAGAGGCCATGAAATAATACTTGGTATCAGCTTCAGCTACAATACTATATCAAAATTGTGAGCTTCCCCCCTTTGGTTGACCCACAGGAATTTGGGGAAAAATTTTGGCCCTCACGGGAAAGACATTGTGGGGCTTGAACAGGTACAAAGGCGGCAAAAAAAAAAATTAAAGGCTGGGGGATACAATCCCCGAAGATTGAAAAATTTGGGGGGTTATTTAGTTTGGAAAAAAAGAGGCGGGGGGGGAATAATAAATAGTTTAAATTTTAAAAGGGAAATAAAGAATTCCTAAAGATTTATTTATACCCAGGACTGTATCAGAAAAAGGGGGCTTCCTCTCTCTTGGGAACGAAAGTTAATAAAATAACAAGAAAGGGATTCTGGAGAAGGGTTGGAACTTTCAGAGAATAAATTGAAAATTCATACCCGGTTCAGAAGGGTTGGAACATTTCTGAGTAATAAAAAACAATTTAGTTCCCAGGGGTTCTGGAGGGAAAGGGGCTGGTAATTTCTAATGTAAAAAAAAAAATTTTTAGTAGGGGTTCGGAAAAGGGGCTGGATAAATTTTTGGGTTAATAAAAACAATTATATGGACCGGATTCTGGAAAGGGGCGGGAATTTTTAGATGTAATATTTTAACAAATTATGTGCCGGGATTCTGGGAAGGGCTGGATAATTTCAGATGTAAAATAAAAAAAGGGTTTTAGTGACCGGATTTTGGAGAAGGGTTTGGGAAAATTTCTAGAGTAATAATATAACAAGTTATAGTGACCGGGGTTCTGGAGAGGGTCTGGACTTTCTAATGTAATAATAAACAAGTTATAGTGACCGGATTTGGAAAGGGTTGGATCATTTCTAGATGTAATAATTAACAGGTTATAGTACCGGGATTTTTGGGAAGGGTTTGGGGTACATTTCTAATGAAAAAATATAACAAGTTATAGGCGGGATTTGGGAAGGGTCTGGATAATTTTTAGATGTAATATAAAAAAGTTAAGTGACCGGGTTTGGGGAAAAGGGGCTGGATACATTTCTGATGTAATAATATAACAAGTTATATGACCGGGGTTCTGGAGAAGGGTCTGGTCATTTTTTAGATGTAAAAAACAATTTTAGGACCAGGTTCGGGAAAGGGTTTTTGATACATTTTTAGATGTTAAAAGAACAAAGTTATGGAGGATTTTTTAAAGAGTTGGTACATTTTTGTAATAATAAACAATTTAGGAAGGTTCTGGGAAGGGGTTGGTCTTTTAGTTAAAATATAACAAATTTTAGGCCAGGTTCTGGTGGGGGCTTTTTCAGATTTTTCCCAATTCCAGATTTGGAGTTGGGGAAGGAAATTTTTTTTTTAAAAAGGCAATTGGTTCAAAGTTTTTTTTTTGTTTCCCCTGGAAACATTTTTGCACAACAGGCTGAACGGGGGGACGTCTTTTCTTTTTTCGCCAAAAACTTTAACCTCAAACCCAAAGAGCCCCCCAAAGTTTTTTTTGGTCAAAGGAACTCAATTTGGCAAAAAACCGGGGAATCTAAGTTTAAAACTTCCATGGCCGCCATTGTCAATGCCATTGCCTTTTTCTGGCATAAACAATAAAAATATTACCCTTTTTTCTCAATAAGTCACAAGGTTGCATGGAAAACAAAAGTGATTTTTTTTCCTCCCAAACATAGTGCATTGTTATTAGTGAGCTTCATTACAGGGGTATCCCCATGATCCCTTCCACTGTCTTAGAGAATGGGGAGCATGGCCATACCTATAGCCATAGTAGCCATAGTGATTGCTATGGGGCACAGAGGTTGAGGGGGCCCAACTCAGACACAAGAACATTGTTCCTTTTTGTAAGGAACAAGTAGTTGGTTGGCAGGGCTGGGACAAGTTATTCTGGTGCCCTAGAAAAATAAGGCCCAAAGCGCCCACAAATGGAATTCAGGCCCATCCATCCTCCTTGCGCCCCTTTTTCTGCAGGGAGAAGTAACTCCCTGGGGGTGGCCCAACATCCCGCCCACTCCCGGCCCGGTTTGGGGGCTTTTTCCCTATGTGGTTTTTCTATATTGACTTATAATTTTTTACCTTTATTATTGCTAATTTTTTCTCCTTTTTCCTTTTCCCTTTTTGGGTGGTCCGGCCATCTCATTTTGCTCTGGGGCGCTATGAATTTAGTTCACCCCTGTACGGGGTTTGCTTGCGCGCCCCCCCTTCAATTTTTTTGACAGTTTTTGAATATAGCCCAACCTTTGTTGGCTATTTTTGGAGCACCCCGAAAAAATAGAGAGGTTTCCAAAAAGCCACCTTCCCCATTCTATGAGACAGTTGGCTCATAGTGAGCTACTGAACAAGCCCATGGAAAAGCGCTCATAGAAGCACCCCATTAATGGGGTTTTCTTAACATGTAGGTTCACAGAGCCACAGCCAGCTTTAGACTCACACTGCCTGGTCAGGCTGTGGGTGAGTCTATAGTAACGATTGATATATCAGCTCAGCTGTTCTTAGCTATTGCTATAAGACTGACCTGCCCGCAGGACACTTATAAAGTGTAGCAAACAAGCCTGCAGAGCTTCAACGAGATAAAGCTTTTAATTTTGTTAAGTAAACAAAGTCCCTGGCTAGAGATAAGACTCTGCAAGGAGTGACTCACCATGGAAGGACTGAGTAACTGACAGCTTGGAGCAATGAGAGAGAAAAAAAAGTAAAAAGAGGTCAGGAGAGTCGGTTGGTAACCCGAAAAACTTATGTGCTGCAAGAGGAGATAAAATCTTCTTTATCTCCTGAACAAAGCAAAATCAGAACAGCAATGTATTTGGTAATAGTCTTCATTTACCTTTCCCTTCTTGTTAAATGCCAATCACTGTGGTGAGAAAACCCCTTTAATTCAATACTATTTTTACAACCCATGGTCAAAAGTTAATGTAACCCTGGCACCACACTTAGGGGATAGTCACATAACTATGAAATTTATAGCGAATCCATAAATTCTTACATTTAATCCTGGACAATGTTTACACTGCTGCAAGTTTTATAAAGTGTAGGAGTCAAGGCTACAGAGCTTTAAAAGGGTTGTCTCACCTCAGTCCTGTTTTCTTGGTTTCACTTTGAATTCAGGGGCGTGTTTACCGGCTTTTACTAGGCTGCAGTAGAAGCCAGGTCTGAAGCTATAGCAACCAGTGCAGGTAGCCTATAAGGAGAGATAGAACAGGTCTGTAGCTATAGCAACTAGTGCTGGCAGCCTATAAGGAGAGATAGAACAGGTCTGTAGCTATAGCAACTAGTGCTGGCAGCCTATCAGTAGAGATTGGACAGGTCTTAGCTAAGAACAGGCTGGAGCCTTCAGTAAGATGGACGGTTTACTAAGCAACCAGTGCTGGGGCTATCAGGAGAGATTGACAGGTCTGTAGCATAGCAACAGTTGCAGCCATCGAGAGATCAAACAGGTCTTTAGCTATAGAGACCTGAGGAGCTGATACAGCCCATACAAGAGGGGATACCTCAGAATAGATAGGACACTGTTACTGGACATATATTGCAAAGTTACTTGTTTTTGAAAAATCTTTACCATAAAAACCAATCCTTGTAGTGAGATAACCCCTTTAAGGTAAACAAACTCAGTTGCTAGAGAGAAGACTCTGCTGAGAATGACTCATCATTGCCAAACTGACTGATGGCAGCTTGGAACAATAAGAGATAAGGGAGAGCAGGGGGTCGGTAACCAGAGAAGTTTGTGTACTCTAAGAGGAGATCAAAGCTTCTTTATCTCCTGACTAAAGCAAAATCAACAAAGCAATGCATTTGGTAATAATCTTCATTTGTCTCTCCCTACATGTAAAAGCTAGTCAGTGTATTGAGAAAAATACCTTATTTGTCTGTCTATGTTATTGTAGGCAGAGCAGAGGGGGGAGGCCCCTGCTCCAGAGAGTTATCCTACAGCTGGATACAGAATAGTGAGGAGGATAAAGGGGACATGGCCGATATCCTAGACACGTAGAGGACTTTGTTATATATTTCTCAGTTTCAATTTTTTTTTTTAAAATAGGATCAATGGACATTCACATGAAGGGAGACATGTATGGAACTAGGTGCATCGAGTGCATCTTTGCATCTATTTTCAGTGTATAATGGGCCTAAATGTATGAAAGTGTTTTTTATGTGGTCATAAATGGTGTAAAGTCCCCGCCCTTCGCCTGTGTGTTTGGTGCATTATGGAACTTAGGTGCATTAGTAATGCCCCAAACATGTATAAAGGCCATAGATAGGCTGGAAATAAGAGAAGTCATTAGAATAGCATGTCAGTGATAGAAACTATGGGACTGATCCTGCTTTGAGGACCACCGGTCCCAGCAATACCTGCGCTGTTCCGGCTCCTGCTGTATGTAGAATAAAGGCTGAGAGCAGCAAAAATACATTTCACATTTAATGTAGTAAGAATTAAAAATGTAAAAATCTGAGCATCATTTAACATAAAATTAGTTTTAGATTCTATTAATTTTAAATACATTTTATAGGAGATATTTTTAGATTTTGGGATCTTATATATTTTATATTAATTTTATATTATAAATGATTTTATTAAATTTAAATAATGTAATTTTATACAGTTTGATAATTATGAGAAATTACCTTTTATTATTGCACTGGTGGAAGGTGAGAAATATTGGACATTTTTTTTTCCTAACAGCAAATCTATCTCCTCAGGCTCAGGCAGATCACATTGACATAGGTCTGCCTGTCTGTCTGCCCGAGTTTTGCCGAACCACATTCATATATGTGTCTAATATTACAAGTGTAGAGCAACGCCCCCAGAACGCCCTCAGAACACACCCTCATGTTAGGCGCATTAGAAAGTGTCGAGTCTTACGAACAATGCACCTAACACATTCATTAGGAGCATTGGACATCGTAGCCGATCACTTAGACGCATTTTACGCCAGAAAAGGATGACAACCCCGATCATACATGGCTCCCAAAGTCACTTTCAGCTCACCTGAACAAAGTGCTTGGTAAGACGATCCACTCTCCAATCATCAAAACTAAATAACGTCAACAAAAAATGGACAGCCAGCACCGAAACGCACCAGTGAAAGAAATATTAAGGCGTTGCAAAAAAATATATATATATATTGATACATTATAAAACCATATCCAGATTATGAAACATCAAGAAAAAAAACATATGAAACTGCTGATGCGTTTCAGGCACGAGCCCTTACTCATCGCTACTTTTTAAACCTTCTTAAAGGGGTTGTATCATTTCATTAAATGGCCTTCAGAATAAGGGGACAGTGAAAACAAACAACTTTGCAATTGGATGTCATTTGCAGAGCTGTCTTGTTTTCACAGTCTCCCTTATCTTCGTTTTCTGTAAACAAACTTCTCCAGTGCTGGTCGGATCCCACCTCCTTGCATTTCATTAGTTGAGGGCTCTAATAATTTACATTCTGTTCTGCCCCCAGACTACTGTATTGATGGAGCTTGCATTCCTGCCTCACTCAGAATTAGGGGCCGAGAACAATTTCACTCTATACAACTAGCTACCTCCTCATTAACACTACAGCTGTCTCTATAATAAAAAAAAAAACAGCAGAATTGCGCTACGGTACCTTAATGCTCCTGCGTGTAAAGGGGCCGACAAAAATTTCACTCTATACAGCTAACTGCCTCCTCATTGACACTGCAGCTGTCTCTATAATCAGAAACCAGCAGAATTGCGCCACGGTACCTTAATGCTCCTGCGTGTAAGGGGCCGACAAAAAATTTCACTCTATACAGCTAACTGCTCCTCATTGACACGGCAGCTACTGCTACAATTATAAAACAGCAGAATTGTGCGTCGGTGCCTTATGTTAACATGAAGGGAGACGGATCTGTGCTCTGGATGGATTCAACTGTCGCAAACTGCTGTGTTCATAGAAGACTGTTTAGACTGAATGCAGGCCTGTGTTATGTAAACAGCTCTTACAAAATAAGACTGAATAGGGAGAGGAACGACAGTGATATGTGGAGGGGGGGGGGCACACTGGAGCTACCATGAACAGTGAAGGGGGGATGATGTCATCCCCTTCAGTTAAGAAACACCCAGCTGGGAGGGCAAGAAACGCCCCTGGATTTCAGGAAGTGAGAGCATCAAGCTTCAAGAGAACAGCCGAACTGAAGAAGCGATACATCCCCTTTAATATTGGTGTGTTTTTGTGCTGATTATCCATTTTTTGCTGAGGATCGATGGACAGTTGAATATTAAGAGAGGATGCGCTAGGATATTTTTATGTATTTTTTATGTTTAATGTTTCTGTTAACAGTAGGGGCTTGCCACAGTAGTGACTGGTTGACCATAGAGATGGGTAATGAGCGGAACACCCCTTAATATTTGTATGTCCCGGCAGAACATATGGATAGTGGTTGCTTCCATGAGAAAATCTCTGTAGACGTTGATTATCTCATAATCTCCTGTTGATACAGCAACAAATAATAACAATGGGCAACCAATTAATCATCAAGAGATCCCTTCCCATTACATTGTGACCTATTTTTTTTTTTCATTCCCTGTAAAATATTGTGTAACTGTTTCGACGTTAGTCTCATGCCAATTCCTTCGCTTAACTTCCAAAACAAGGTTATCCAATATTTGATGGAGTTTCTCTGCTGGTAAGTGTCCTTCCTCTGGTACCTTTATATTAGAGGACACATTAAATATTTACAGCAAATTAAATAAATCTACTTTCTAAGTTGCAAAGCTGTTAACTACCCAATAAGAGAACACAATTCTGAAATTAGTAACTTAAACATTAATCACATTCTGAATCAAATGAATATTTAAATAACTATGCTGTCAGCAAAAGCTATTATTATATTCATAATATATTCATTATTGCCTCTCCCCGGATTTAAATAGGCTTTTGCTGTAAACAGTTTTAAAGTGATGCAGGAGAATAATTTATACGTATTACAAGTTAAATACGCGCAGAGACCGATCGTTGCCACAAATTCTCTCTGATTGAAATTTCTTGTTTGACAATTTTCAACAAAATATTGTATTAAATCCGACAAGAAAAAAAAAAAGGAGAAAGTAAACTTTCAGAAACATTAATAATTAGAATAATAACAGTAACAAAATTTGTTCTTGAACTAGAGCCTTGCTTGGTTCAACACTGATTCGACCACAAACATAACAAATGTGGGTTCCAGACGTCCAGGAAAAGAATTTTTCCCTAACCCTATCTCTAATTGTTAGCATAACCCTAACCCTAAATCGAGGTTAAAGGGGTTGTCTCACTCCATCGATTCAAATCACCTCAGTCCTGTTTTCTTAGTATCATTTTTGAATTCAGGGGCATGTTAACTGGCTTGTACTGGCCTGCAGTCACGAGCTGCTGAGGACACCAGATCTGTAGCTATAGCAAATAACGCTGGCAGCCTATCAGGAGAGATCAAACAGGTCTGTAGCTATAGCAAACCAGTATTGGCAGCCTATCATGAGAGATAGAACAGGTCTGTAGCTATAGCAACCAGCGCTGGCAGCCTATCAGGAGAGACCCAACAGGTCTGTAGCTATAGCAACACCAGTATTGCACTATCATGAGAGATGAACAGGTCTGTAGCTATAGCAACCAGATGGAGCTATCAGAGAGAAAACAGGTCTGTAGCTATAACAACCAGTATTGGCAGCCTATCATGAGAGATAGAACAGGTCTGTAGCTATAGCAACCAGTATTGGCAGCCTATCATGAGAGACAGAACAGGTCTGTAGCTATAGCAACCAGTGATGGCAGCCTATCAGGAGAGACCCAACAGGTCTGTAGCTATAGCAACCAGTATTGGCAGCCTATCATGAGAGATAGAACAGGTCTGTAGCTATAGCGACCTGAGGAGCTGATGCAGCCCATACAAGAGGGGATATCTAGGAATAGGTAGGACGCTGGTAATGGTCACATATTGCAAAGTGACTTGTTTTTGCAAGATCTTTAAAATAAAAAGTGATCCTTGTAGTGAGACAATGCCTTTGAGGTTTTTAGAGGGTGTTAGGTATTAACTTACCATTCCACTGCGCTTTCGATGCAGCAGCACCCCCATAGTGACATCACTATCCAACACCCAATCTGACATCACTTCCAATTACCATAACATAAGGGTAATCCCAATCAGATATTTAGGCCGACATATATGAATTTTGTTGCCCAGGCGTCAATTTTATTGCACGCATTAGTAGCGTACAATGAGCCTGAATCTATGAACCTGTTCTACTGCAGGTCATAGATTTGGCACTTTCTAGCTCTAAAACATTCAACTAAGGCTCAGGTAAACCCCTTGTTACTTGGTCAGTAATGCACCCAGTTTTGCTGTCCTCCAGTCATAAATGTGTAGAATCATACGATTGTGGTGCAACGCCCCCAGAACGCCCGCCGATCTCAGGCGCCTTACAAAGGGCCGTGGGCGCCCTTATAATGTGCCTAATTTTGGAGTGCGTCTGCTCAAACATGTAGAGAACAGGGCTGCACCAGTTTTTGGGCTGAAAGGACACCAGAATACTGGCCCGGCCCCACACATTTCGCCCTTAATCTCATATTATATCCATAACTTTAACCCTATCTCTGATGTTAAACATAACTTTAAGCTTAAGATAAAGTTATGGTTTTTAGGTGTTTAGGGAGCTATCTTACCTGTCAGCATTGCTCCAAGTCATGTCTCGCTCCTACAACAGCATCCCTTCCAGTGTAACTATCCATTGACCCAAAAGGTATAGGCTACATGGAAGCCCTATTAAGCCATACTTAACCTATGTGACCCTAACAGCCTATCACCACAACAAGGGCTACCGCATCAGGAACCTGCCCCTACATTCACTGAGAGATAGACACATCTGCTGAAATTCAGGCCTAATGTAACTCGAAACACAACAGTAGTTACAGGGCCGGGATGTTGGGTAGGCAAAGGTAGGCAATCGCCTAGGGCGCCACTTCACCCCAAGCAGAAAAGGTGGCACAAGGAGGTATGGAGTGGGCTGAATTTTCCATTTGGGGGCACTTTGTGTCTTATTTGCCTAGGACACCAGAAGACCTTGTCCATGCCCTGAGTAGTTATGACTTATTAGTGATAAATAGATTGAGCCTTCTTGCTCCTTCTCTGTTGTAATTGCCAATTTGGATCAAAACCCCGAAAGTTACAGAAACAACTCTAATTGGCATAACCCAACAAAAGATGAGGGGACAATGGAGTTGACCATGTAATGAATTTTAGGGGGGACATGTTCAAAAACTGTCTAGATCAAAGACTTTCTTTGTTGTCCATAACTACCAATCAGAGCTCTCCTTTCATATTTTTAGAGCACTATATGATATGAAAGTGGAGCTATGATTGGTTCCTATGGGCAACAAAGAAAGTCTTAGACTGAGACAGGTTTCATACATATCCCCCTAATGAGCTACTGTATGTTCATGTTTGTGGATTTACAGATAAAATACTCAAATTATGGGTTTTTTGGTCCAATTTATTGGCTTTAGCAATGTTATATATCTCTATTGCACTTTTAGTTTTTGTCAAGGCACAAGTTCTATCCCAAATACTTGTGTCTGGTTTTAGAAATGGTTTTACGTTATCTTGAAGCTTCAAGCTCGAAGAATTAATGCAAAAAAATAACTCTTATTTTTTCTTAGGAATCTCAGGGATTATTTTCTTGAAAGAGGCCGGATCAATTTGGATTCTGTAAAACAAAGAATGTGATGTAAAGTATCTAATGGTCGCCTGTAAATGGGACATGTCCATAAATCTTGCTCAAAAGACGTCAATAAAGTACTAACAGTAAGTGCACAACTCAAAGGAGAATGGAAATTGTAAACCTTGTAAACATTAATGGAATCTCGAGGAACCGAAAGAGACTCCAGGAGCCATGTTTGTAGTTACACACCGCTGTATATAGGAAGCCTCATATAAAACTGGCCATATGGGGCTATTAATCCTTAACACTATGGTGCCCCCTAACTCATTCCAGTAACAAGCATAATATATTCTACTGAGATGTAAGATGTCTGCGAGAAGCGAAGGTTTCCGTGGACATGCTCAGCATCCTGGACATGGGCATGGCAGGCTGTAGTATATCCTATGTACGCCATTACTCAATTCACAGCCCGGAATAGGAACAAGGTCACAATAGTGGTCACTGCTGGAACAATAAACCCCTGGATATATATTTTTAAATACAAATATATATACCAGCAGTGACCACGGTTACGACCTTGTTCCCTACCTTGTACCTATTTTTGGCGTATTTATATTTCTATTTTAGTCTCATCTGCCCACATGACCTTCTTCCGCCTCCTCTGGATCATCCAGATGGTCATTGGTGAGCTTCAAACGAGCCTGGATATGTGCTGTCATGAGAAGGAGGACTTTGCGTGCCCTGGAGGATTTTAATTCATGGCGGAGTATTGTGTTACTAACTGTAATCTTTGAGACTGTGCTCCCAGCTCTAGTCAGGTCATTGACCAGCTCCTCCCGTGTAGTTCTGGGCTGATCTCTGACCTTTCTCAGAATCATCCTTAGGCTATGTTCACACGCCGTGTATTCGGGAGCCCACTGGCCCCATAGACATTCATTACTAGAGTCGCGTATTCACCGCTAGGTGACATGTCACTTATCTCCCCCCCTCAGCGTATTGTCCAAGCGGGGAGAAGAGGCGTAATCCATAGTTCTCTATGAGAACTTTGGATTTCCGTAATGACTGGGACGTATCTCGCCCCTTATTGAGCGCAATACAGCGCAAAATATGGGCCGAGATACGTCCCAATTTCAGCCATGCGAACATAGCCTTACTCCTCATGCCAAGATCTTGCCTGGAGTGCCAGAGCGAGGAAGACTGACAGTCATCTTGTGTTTCTTCCATTTTCTAATAATTGCCCCAACAGTTGTTGCCTTCTCACCAAACTGCTGCCTATTGTCCTGAAACCCATCCCAGCATTTCACACTTGTAGGTAATAGGTTCATCAGGAGACCATCAATATTGGGCACCTAGTGTCCCACTGATGGTAAGGACACATGGAAGGCTTTATTATATCCTAAGTACCCCATTATTCCTTAAAGATGCTGCACTATTGTTGCATATGTTACCCAGTATAGGTAGATAATCTCAAAAGATACAAGATTGTGGACATCAGGTTAGACACAGATGGTCCCGTGCAAGAACAGAATATGGGTCCCTTGCCCTCTATGAGCTCTTCATAGAGTACATTCTTTATGCATTTTCAACAATGCACTAGTAAATCTGAACCATAAAATGAATTATCTTGGGCCTCTCTCACCTTGAAAGCAGCTTCCTACAATTAGATAACAGATTAAGGTCAAGGTTGATTCATTTCAAAATAGTACATGCAGTGTTCTTCAAGACAAAACACTGTAGCACCCAACAGGGACTAAAACCAATAGAGATATTGAGTTTCTGAAACATTTTAAACTGTATTGCTGTTTTCTTTTCTAACTATAAAAAAATAAAGGTTTTTAGTGCCCATTTTGATCAAACTGTTTATTGTGTACTGCAATGGGGCTCTATAGGTGAAGTCAAAACATTCAACTTGAAAACGGATTTCCTTTTGGTGTCCGAGCCAGTTCTGCCATACAAGATTGCTGGCATCTGGAGCCAACCCCCGTCTCAGCTCAGCTTTGCAAAGTGCTGGTGCCTGGTGACTCAGGGCACTCTCTGTCCTTACTAAAGGGGCCCTTTTCTCTTCTGGCAGTCCCTCAAACTGCCTACCTGTTACTTCAAGTTGTATGTTTTTTCTCTGTATCCACTCTGCTTAGTTCTCTATCCTCTCTGTACCTGTCCTGCTCCTCCGTTGCTTCTGTGCTCTACTTCAGGAGTTGCAGTGAGTTTGGCTTCTCTCCTTTGCCCCAGCCTGCCCTATCTATTGCCGGCTGATAAACAGGGGTTATCTGCTTTTTTCTTATCTTCCTAAACGTACAACTCAACTCAGAACCAAACTCCAACTGACTTCAGAATTGACAGGCTTTGGTTCCTTGATTCTGCTGTAATTAGGTGTCGGGGCCCTGTTTTGCTTTGCTATAAGGGCCCTATTAATGCTAGTTCGTTACGGCGCTGAAACTAGTGTGACACTGCATTCAGGGAGGGTGGTGGGCGGCTACACTATAGCAGTGACGACCTCTCGACAAGTGCACATGTGCGCTAGTCAGCGACCAGCCGGCGCTTCTATACTGTAGCTGCCCACAGACCTCCTTGAACAAAACGTCACACTAATAAAAAGTGGGGTGACACTGAGTTCGGAGAAGCTGATGGACAGCTACGCTATAGCAGTATGAGCAGAACAACTAGCTACAGGTAGACAGCTCGCCCATTTATGTTGTAGCACCAGACCCTCTATACAGCAAAAAATGTAGCATCCAGCAAGGTAAGTTTGATTAAAATATATACATAAAAAGTATTTTATTCCATACAAAAAAAAAAAACAACTTTTCCAAAGGTAAGCGTTGAAAAAATGCTTACGCGTTTCAGGCGTGACCATTCTTATTCCAAGCATAAGATATAATGACACACACTCATATTATATACACATTATTACATCTAAAGGCATTTCACATGAAAGTAAATTGATGCTACCTACGTTGGCTTGGCTGCTCCTGCGTTTGCCAGCCCTAAGGGCATGTTCACACGATGTATTGCGTCGGTACAATATGCGCTGCAGTACATCATGTGTTTCGGGAGCCCGTGCTGATCAGTGCGCACTCCCAAGGCGCGGGAGGGGGGGGGGCCAGCCCGCCGGCCCCATAGACATGTCACATCTCCACGATCGTATTGTACAAGGTGGGGAGAGGAGGCGTAATCCATAGTTCTCTAGGAGAACTATGGATTACCGTAATTTTGGCGCGCATCTCGCCCATATTAGAGTACAATTACGCGGCGAAATGCGCCCCGAAATTACCCCGTGTGAACATACCCTAACACAGTATCCAGGAACACAGATGTAACATTGTCCATCCCATACTGTGCGGTTAGCACATTGAAAGACACGCCCTTACAGAAATAAAACACTCCACAGGAATAAGTGATCACTCAACGCATACAACACTAGTGTGAACAGGACACACCACACCCTTAACCCATTAGGGTTAAGATTAAATGAAATGTGTATATAACATAAGTGTGCTATGAAGGATCATGTTTGAAACGCGTAAGAAATCCATCGTTTGTTTTATTTTTGTATTTTAATCAAACGCACCTTGCTGGATATTACATTTTTGCTAAGCACTAGTCAGCAGGCCAGCCAGTGCCCTCATAGTGTGTGTTGTACTAAGGTTCCGAACGGAACGTTATCAATTACACACACAATGATAAAAATAAAAGTAAAAAACACACTTACAAAAACATTACACATTGAGAAAGTATATGGACACAGTATAGACCACAGTGAGCTTAAAGGTACAGTACAGACCAAAAGTTTGGACCCACCTTCTCATTCCAAGAGTTTTCTGTATTTTCATGACTACTTTCATGACACTGATCTAATGTCCATTCCTTGGTTTTTTAGCCCAAACAAGTCCTCTTCTTGCTTTTTGCCTCCTTAGCAGTGGTTTCCTAGACTTGTTTGGGCTAAAGAACACAAGGAATGGACATTAGACCAGTGTCATGAAAGTAGTCATGAAAATACAGAAAACTCTTGGAATGAGAAGGTGGGTCCAAACTTTTGGTCTGTACTGTATGTTCACACGGTGTACTGGTGTGTGTACTGTATGTGCCGTTTTTTGGATGTACACGACAGTCACCTCTATTATCAGTGACCTATGAGAGCTATAAATTACTGTAATTGCGGCACCAATTTCGCTCAACTAAAAGCACAAATACACGGTGGAATGTGCGCCACAATTATGCCGTGTGAACACACCCTAAGGGTATAATCACATGACATATTTGCTGGGCGTACTGTGGCATGTAATTATAATGCAATTCCTGCTCATTGAGTGCTAGGATAATCCAATGTTTTCTCCGTCGCTTTTTCCCATTGCCCTGGAAAGCAAATGTGATAGGAGGCCGGGTTACAGCGCTGTTGAAAGTACACAGCAGCCATAGGTAGGCGCCACAATGCCCGTATTTGCAGGGCATACTTTGACGTGTTATTGCACCAAAACACACCCCACAAATATAGCAAAATCAAAGCACTCGTGCTACGTTAAAAGAACGTATTCACCGCCACCCTGGCCAGCTCCTACTCTCAACAGCAGGTGAACTGCAGCATATACCTGTGCGCACCGCAATGCACCGTGTGAACATACCCTTACTAATGAAAAAGCAACAGAGGCAGACAAACCCTTTAAGCGACTCTCCGAGAGCATTAACATCACCGCCATGAGGAGCGGGAAATTGCAATATGGGTTCCATGAAAGTGGATTGAGATTAAAATTGACTCCTGCTTATAGAAGAGCTGATTTGCATATATTTACATTGCCGCTGTGTGTTTCTGCTCTGTTTTTCATGAAAATCCGCCGGCCTGGCTGCAAATTATCAGATTAGAGCAGAATGCGCGTGAAACTAGTCAATATTTTGTGCTGAATGTCGAAGCCGAGGGTAATTACTAGCCAGCGTGCCGGGATTTTTTTTTATTTTATTTTTTTTTGGGGGGGGGGATGTTTCTCTTCTGGATAAGAACGTCTGAGGATCCACAGAAGACATCGCAACACACAATTATGTTGATTGCATCAATGGATTATCAGATGATTGAAACCATTAGCATCTCCCTTCGTCTCTTGAAAAGCCACAATAACAATGCGCAGTTGCCTCGCAGTAACAATTAGAAGGTAAAGGCAATCAATGGAAATAACATATCAAACAGCACAAAAGTCGCTGACATAAAGGAAATTAAAAAGGAAGAAAACGCTCGGGGCAAAGTAAAATGGATGTAGCATATCTGCAGCGGGAATCATAAATAGTTATGTTGTGTGGCATAATTTATAAGGCTATTTACATCTGCTGATAAGTCAGATCAGCCACCGAGCAGCCTTTCCATTCACCTCTCTCCAACTTCAGCCGCTACAAAGCCGGGAAGTGGTTTTCATCATCGCGCTGATCGTCATTTCCGAAGCCGATTGGATTTATAGAGAATTATTAATGGGGAGTTATTAACAAAGGCTTTGAAACATTTGTCATGCATCAAAGGCCTCAGGCGCATTGACGATTTACAGCTCCGTGCAACCTATAATGCAGCACCCATAGCCATCTGGGGGACCATACTGTGTATCTGGTAGGAAAGCAGATGAAGGTCATATGGAAGTCAGCAGGAACAAAATGAGAGAAAGGACCATCAAATGTTGTGTAACAGAGCTAATCTCTGCAGAGAGCACCATATGCTCTCCGGTTTCCATGTCTCTTATCTGCAATGGCGCCATTTGTCTACTCATAGGGGGCGCCATAACGAGTATGTAACTCTGCAGGGAGCACACTGTAGAACACTGTAATAACAATGTAGAACACTAATACAATGTAGCACACTAGTAACTACGTAGAACACTGAAGTAACAATGTAGAACACTGTAATAACAATGTAGAACAAGGTAGTAACAATGTGGCACAGTGTAGTAACAACATAGAACAAGTTAGTAACAATGTAGAACACTGTAGTAACAATGTAGAACAAGGTAGTAACAATGTGGCACACTGTAGTAACAATGTAGAACACTGTAATAACAATATAGCACATTATAGTAACAATGTAGAACACACACTGTAGTAGCAATGTAGAACACACACTGTAGTAACAATGTAGAACACTGTAGTAAAAATGTAGAACACTGTAATAACAATGTAGAACACTGTAATACAATGTAGCACACTGTAGTATCAATGTAGCACATTGTAGTAACAATTTAGAACACTGCAGTAATGATGTAGAACAAAGTAGTAACGATGTAGAACACACTTTAGTGACAATGTAAAACAAGGTAGTAACAATGTAGCACCTTATAACAATTAAAAACAG
>JAODAL010052532.1:0-25905 GCA_025379985.1 Phyllomedusa bahiana
AAAAAAAATGTTTTTTAAAAAACAGACATTTGTTCTTCCCCAATTGCCCAAAATGGCTAAAAAGGGTCTGTTTTAAATTTTCTGGGGCATTTCCCTTTGAAATGCAGCAATACTACAGGTCCTTTTCTAAAATGTTTTTTTCTAAAAACATTTTTCTTCAAAATTGCCAAAAGGGGCTCAAGGGTCATGCTTTAAATTTTTTGGGGCTTTGCGGGTGACATGCAGCTATACTACAGGCCCTATTCAAAAAAAATTTTTTGTTTCTAACAGCCCTTTGTTCTTCACAATTGTCCAAAGTGGTAAAGGGGGTCATGCTTTAAAATTTTTGGGGGGAAATTTTGTTTGTGAAATGCAGCTATCCAAACCGGTCCTATTCAAAAAATTGTTGTTTCTAGCAGACATTTGTTTTTAAACTTTTTGCCCAAAGGGGCTAAAGGGGTAAAATTGCTTTAAATTTTTTGGGGTCATTTTGCTGTGACTCCCGAAAAAACTACAGGCCCTATTTAAAAAATGTTTTTTTAAACAGAAAATTTGTTTTACAATTGCAAAGGGGCCCCAAGGGTGATGGTGCTGCAAAAACCCGGGAATGGGTAGGCACTTTTAAGGGGACACATATTGCAAAATGACTTTTTTTTGCAAGATCTTTAACATAGCTATCAACCCTATTTTGAAAACAAACCCATTTAATAAATAAAAAAAAGAGAAAAAAAAGGGGACAGGTGGGTTTCCATCCTTTTTAAAAAATGTTTTTTTCTAGTTTTTAAAAAACTAAAAAATTCCATGAAACAAAATAGCTGGAAAAAAAATTTCCCCCTAAATTTTGTAAAAGGGAGGTACAAAAAAACTTGCCCGATGTAGGTTATTCAAGGAAGGGGATATGGAGCAGGGGCCCAGAGAACAAAGTCCCAAAACCATTTCCTCCAGCCCCGTTGATAAAAAAAAAAAAGTTGCAAGAAAAAGGGGAACCGGGGGTAAAGGACGTTAACCCCCAGTTTTTTCCAATTTGAAGCTCAATTGGTCCGCCCCTCATACGGAGGGGCAAGCGCTCCCCAGGTCTTGACTGTTTTCTGGGGAAGGGCTGGAGTTCTCACACTTCCACTTCCGCACTCTGCTTCAGCACAACAGTTTTTGTTGCTGCGTCATCAGGGCATTTTAACCTGCGGTTTAAATAGATGATGGACGCCAGCCTGGGCTCTCACCGCACCCACTGTAACTCCGGCCCGGGGCCCATGCTGGCACAGGACAGTTCTAGTCAATGTCCATTTCAACTAAAATGGTGGTTGAAAGACCCCTTTTTTCCCGGCACTTTGTAATTTGGGGGTCAGACAGGTTAATGGTCATACTGTGGCCCAGGACAGGGACAGTATATGTCCAATTCAACTAAAATGGTGGTTGAAAGACTCCTTTTTCTGGCACTTTTTAAACTGTGGGTCAGAACAGGTTTAAGGGTTTCATTCTGCGGTAACAGGACAGATAAGTTAGTGTCCAGTTCAACTAAATGGTGGTTAAAAAGACTCCTTTTTGCGGCACCTTTTTAAATCTGGGGGTCATGCAGGTTTGGGGCTCATGCTGCGTTCCAGGACAGGGATATTCAATGTCCAGTTTCAAGTAACATGATGGTTCAAATCATACGCCTTCTGGCACCTTTTTAATTTGTGGGTGATGCAGGTTTAAGGGTCATGCTGTGGTACAAGACAGGGATAGTGTTTTGTGTGTGACTTTTTTTATGTGACTTTTATAACGTGTGTTGCCTAAGTTGTAGCACGTATCCTTTTGACTGTTGTGTTTGTTAATTTCAGCTTCTCCAGCCTTGTTTGTGTGTTATATTGAAGGTGTTGTTGCTCTCCCATAGACTTTAATGGTATTCGCTCATAATCTATGCTCACTATCGAAAAACCTTATCGATAGCGGCCGACTATCGATCGATCTCGATAGCCAACGCAATCGCTCAACACTACACACTACAGGTAACGTGCACCAACAGCCACTTAAACTCAATAGAAATGTTTGGGTTTGTTCTGGCAAACTATCAGGCAAAACTATTAGTTTTAGGCTTTAATATAAAGGTTCAATGCTTTATTATGAAAATTTAATAACACGATATATACCTACAATTGTGCAAAATGGTAATTAAACAAAAAAGGGATAACATAATTAAAAAACAGACCTCTACCAATTGTATCAGTGCAAGGACCTGCTGACAAGCTCAACTTAAAGACAAATGGACAGATCTAAACTCAGGGGCAACTACTGATTCTGACAATAGTCTGTGACACCTCAAGGTGTTGTAAAGAAACTGCAGAACCCACTTAAAGATAAATAGAATAAGTCAGCTCACTTACTTGTTGTCTTTAGTTCTGGTTGAGTGCTTCTGTTTTAGCGGAGCTCGGAAGTCCCAATCAACTCCCCGCTGGGAGCAAGGGAAACAAAGATTTCACAGTGGTGTTCTATCTCCAGAGCTGGAACACCACTGTGAAATCGTTGCAGAACCCACTTAACCCCTCTTTCTGCATCACAAAGTTTATAGTCCCAGCTTTCTTCAGAACTTCTAGGAGTCTCCTAGCTGAACATTATAACCACCAAGTTAGCAAACGAGAATTTACCAATGCAGGCATATTAAATATGAATATGGAATATGAAATGTGAATATCGGCACAAATGATCTAAGAAGTGTGTCTAAATTCCTTGTTCATAATCTCATGAGTGAGTTATGAAAATCCTGGAAGATTTGTTTGATGTATATTTTTTGACACATAATATGTATAAGCAGATTAATTAAACAAAGAAAACATTAAAAATGAATCCCCAGAAGTCTATTTTCCTTACAAATAGGCTAGAAATTACCACTCCTTCTTAAATGAGCTAAGGCTGCACTGCATATTCAGCTTATCTGCCCTGAAAGCTGTTTGAGGTGGTTGTATAATATTTTTCCCTGCATCTGAATAAATAAGAGGGAGAAACTGAAATGTTAGGAGGATCTCTGCCATTCATAACACCAAGTAAATGTGCAGTCACCTCTCCTTTCACTACATGAAGCAGGATGGAGAGGTCAGGTAACCCTTATTATTGACATAGTTGTGGGTCCCCAGGTAGTACCTTCATAAATCAGACATTGTGAAAGTATTTGGCCCTCTTGAACTTTTCAACCTTTTGCCACATTTCATAAAGATATAAAAAATTATTTTTTTTTGTGAAGAATCAACAACAAGTGGGACACAATTGTGAAGTGGAATGAAATTTATTGGATATTTTAAACTTTTGTAACAAAATAAAAACTGATAAGTGGGGTGTGCAAAATTATTTGGCCTCCTCAAGTTAATACTTTGTAGCGCCACCTTTTTCTGCGATTACAGCTGCAAATCACTTGGGGTATGTCTCTATCAGTTTTGCACATCAAGAGACTAAAATTCTTGCCCATTCTTCCTTGGAAAACAGTACAAGCTCAGTGAGGTTGGATGGAGAGCGTTTGTGAATAGCAATTTTCAGCTCTTTCCACAGATTCTCTATTGGATTCAGGTCTGGACTTTGACTTTGCCATTCTAACACCTGGATATGTTTATTTCTGAACCATTCCATTGTAGATTTTGCTTTATGTTTGGGATCATTGTCTTGTTGGAAGATAAATCTCCGTCCCAGTCTCAGGTCTTTTGCAGACCCCAACAGGTTTTTTTCCAGAATGGTCCTGTATTTGGCTCCATCTATCTTCCCATCAATTTTAACCATCTTCCCTGTCCCTGCTGAAGAAAAGCAAGCCCAAACCATGATGCTGCCACCACCATGTGTGACAGTAGGGATGGTGTGTTCAGGGTGATGAGCTGTGTTGCTTTTACATCAAACATATCGTTTTGCATTGTGGCCAAAAAGTTCGATTTTGGTTTCATCTGAGCAAAGCCCCTTCTTCCACATGTTTGGTTTGTCTTCCAGGTGGTTTGTGGCAGACTTTAAATGAGACGTTTTATGGATATCTTTTAGAAATGGCTTTCTTCTTGCCACTCTTCCATAAAGGCCAGATTTGTGCAGTGTACGACTGATTATTGTCCTATGGACAGACTCTCCCAGCTCAGCTGTAAATCTCTACAGTTCATCCAGAGTGATCATGGGCCTCTTGGCTGCATCTCTGATCATTCTTCTCCTTGAGATGAAAGTTTAGAGGAATGGCCGGGTCTTGGTAGATTTGCAGTGGTCTGATACTCCTTCCATTTCAATATGATCGCTTGCACAGTGCTCCATGGGATGTTTAAAGTTTGGGAAATCTTTTTGTATCCAAATCCCGCTTTAAACTTCTCCACAACAGTATCACGGACCTGCCTGGTGTGTTCCTTGGTCTTCATGATGCTCTCTGTGCTTCAAACAGAACCCTGAGACTATCACAGAGCAGGTGCATTTATGCGGAGACATGATTACACACAGGTGGATTATATTTATCATCATCAGTCATTTAGGACAACATTGGATCATTCAGAGATCCTCACTGAACTTCTGGAGTGAGCATGTTGCACTGAAAGTAAAGGGGTCGAATAATATAGCACGCCCCACTTTCAGTTTTTTTTATTTTCTACAAAAGATTTTTAAGTTTTTTTTTTAATGTCAAATGCTTCTGTAATTTAGTCTTTATATTACACTGTTTTATTATATGTTTCCTTGGTCTAATAAAATATCTGAAGTCTACATAATAATAAAGTTGTTAAATGATATTTGAGAATCTGTGCTATGCATTACATTTTACAAACACTAGATCTGATTTACAATCGACTTATCAAATGAACACAACAGTCTTATTTACCATATTTAACAAATGTTTTTACATTATCCTTAAAGATGGTCAGAAAATTATATTGAAACATATGTGAATGTATTAATAACTGTAGAATTTAAATTTAAATTTTCAGTGCGGAATAACATCTTTGACAACATGGGAATAATAGAAATAACCTTTTACTCAATTTTTCAGAAAATACAAAATAAAATAAGTTCATAAGAAATAATAGTCACAATCAAGGATGAGTTGATGTACAATAATAAACTGTAAAGTTAAGATGCAATATTTGTAATGTAATATCCATCTTTGTAACCAAAGTTCATCTCAAAAACTATTTTTCACTAGATTCTGACAGCAAGTATTAATGAAAATTTAATTCAAGTGCCATGAACTTAGCTTCCATTTCCCACTGGCCACAAATTTAGATAGAGGACTAGGATAGCAAACTTAAGGGAATCCAAAAAAAAGTTATGTCTCTGCATATACCAAACTATATAAACCCTCAACAACCAGAGTATTTGGTCCCTAGCCACTAGATAGTTTGTTTAGTAATTTTATTTATATAAAATATTGTTCTCTCTCTCTAATTACGGTAGATAGAAAGGGAGATATTTTTAATCAGTTTTATAGAAATGACTTCTTTATTTTTTAATTTAAAAATTAATTTAAAGTTTTTATTCTCTGAACTTAATAAGTCATACTGAAATAAAGAAATCACAAAGGGTTCCCTATTTTGTTTAGGTTGTTTTAATGTATAATATAGGTAGGTGTGGATGAATAGGATTTCAATGGTAATTGATTTTTTTTCTTTTTTTAATTTGTGTACTTGTAGTTTGTGTATTTATTGATTGATTATTGTATCCCCCCACAAACAAGGGTCATACTAAACTGTAAATTTATTGCATGTGGTCTGGATCATATTAAAAGGAGAGACATTAAACTTGCTACTGTAAGAAAAATGTGTAGTAGAAAGTTAAACATGGACTACTTCACTTTGTTAATAGGGAAAATTACAGCTTTTCTTTTTCTAAGAAACCATTTTAATATATGAAGACCAAAATGTTAAGACCATTGTACCAATGTTTTTAAAATGTTGTTCATAAATAAAAACATAAGTCTGTTTTTATACCAAAACAACATCATTCTTGTCCATTGGCTATGTTTGGCATTGGAGTATCTTTTTTTTCAGAAGCCAATTTAGCAATATCCAATGCATGCCGCAAAAGTGGCATTTTTTTTTTGTTTTTTTGTTTTTTTCTGTAGAAAGAAGACAAAATTTAAAGATCCCACCCAAAGCAAACCAGCTTTTACTTTTCAACCTGATGGTAGGAATGAGCAACTCCTTTTTTTTCCTTTATACTAGTTTTGATACATTTAATCTGTCCTTTTCTATTTCTATCTGTTCCTTATGACCATGTACTTTAAAATAATGCACTGCATCTGATAAACATCTACAGAGAACTGGTGGTGATGACAGCTAAGTCCAAAAGTGGTGAAATAGGTGACACTCTCCCAATTTTCTACTCTCATAATAACATTTTAGAATATAATTCATTTTTTTTAAAGCAGTCAATGCTGTCACTTTTGAGGTCTTATCTTTTTATTCAAATGTAATTGTTAGAAATTAAAAACAAAAAAACATGCATATGCAATGAATTCACATTGACATGTATGCTTTTGCTGTGTCTTAGAATTTAATAAAAGGATTCTATAAATATTTGAGTCTAGAATGATGCGAGTGTATTTCATGAAACATCTATGTTGTTTGATGTGATAAGACAGTTTATATTGTGATGTACAGATGACAACACAGATAAGCAACTGCTTGCTTTATATAACTACCTATATTACCACCTGTCTTGGAAGCACAAATTGGCCATCAAGTATGTAACAGAATGAAGCATCTCTATTATCATTACTGTTTACTTCATTTCACAGGAGCTCATATGAATTACTTTTTCCATTGCCATATATAATACAGGTATACAACCCTTAGTAAAAATAATGGAACTTAAAGATGTTCACCCAGCTGCTTATGACACCTAAGTAAGGTTTAGTTCTTTTAAAGGTATCAAATAAAGATAAAGATTTTAACTGAGGAGTGATAGAACCACTGCAGCATCTGGAAATTTTAGCTAATGACATATAATTTTTCAGATCAAATAGAAAAAAATATAGAATCACTCAATGTTAATGAATAAAATATGGAACCACGTTGTTATTAGAATTTCTAAAACAAGTGTTGGCACAAATGCCAATATATCTACATTTAAAAGGGAGCACGTCAAAAAGACTTTATAGGGTTTGTCTCACTCTCACTTCTGGGTTAGTCTGTGGGCAGGCCTACAGCAGTGATTGACACATCATCTCTGCTATCCATACTTGATCCTGTTATAGCGACCTGAATGCTGGAGACTTATAAACTGTAGTGCACAAGACTACAGAGCTTGAAAGGGTTAAAGCTTATAATTAGATCAAACAAGCTCCTGTGCTACTAATAATACTCAGCAGAAGGTGAGTGAATATGGTTAGAGAGGGACTGTTGGAGCAATCAGAGTAGAGAGGTGGTCAATAAACTAGAGAAACTTGTGTACACTAGCAGTAGATAAAATCTCTTATCTACTTCTAAAAATAAGGGGAAGGGGAGAGGTCGTGGTAGACGAAATTGGCAACAATTTTTTGAGTCAAAAAACCCGTACGAGTTACGGGACAGGCCAAATTTAACGAACAATCAAAACCAGTCTCAGAACAGGTAGACCTGAACACTAGTGATGAGCAATTACGTTGACTATCATCATCGGGTCGATAGTCGATATCGGCAATTATCAATAAGATATCCGATAGTCGATAATAGATTATCGCCGATGACCATTAAAGTCTATGGGAGAGGAACAACACCTTCATTCTTACACCCAAACAGGGATGGAGAAGCTGGAATTAACATCCACAACAGCAAACTGTATACGTGCTACATCTTAGGCAAGACAATTAGGTTATAAAAGCCACAGAAAAAAAATCACAGACCATTCACTATTCCTGTCTTGCACCACAGTATGACCCTTAAACCTGCATGACCCACAAATTAAAAAGTGCCAGAAGGCAGTATGATTTGAACCATCATATTTAGAGATGGGCGAATTTCCCGAAATTCGTTTCGTTCACTTCGCCGAATTTCTCGGCAAAAAATAACTTCGTTCCGAATTACTTCGGCACGAATCACATTAAAAAACAGCTATTTCCAGGCTCCACAGATCCTGCAGGGTGCTGTAGAATGTTGTGCCATGCTTAAATATGCAGAGGGAGCTTGGTTTGGTCTTCATACAATGTTGTGTTTTAGTATGACACGCACATGACTGCCGCTGCTCTTAGAATCGTTTCACTATAAAATTCCCTGGGCACTTAAGAGGGCAAAACTGACCAAAAAACTGAAGGCGGAATGTAGCCTGATAAAGTCAGGCCAGCGCCAGCCGGAAAAAAACAAGCTGAGCGCTCATGAGACAACATCAGCGACAGAGAGTGGAGGTGACGGTGGCAGCCAGAGCAGCATGATGCCAGCGAGTGGCACAATGACATTCTTGAGGTGGCAAAAACAGGAATAGGCCACAGAGTGAGGCCACAGAGTGGGACAATGACACAGTGTGTAGGTCATGGCAGCAGCCAGAGCAGCAGCATGAGGTCAGTCGTGGCACAATGACACAGTGTGGAGGTCACGGCAGCAGCCACAGCAGCAGCATGAGGTCAGACAGTGGCACAATGACACAGTGGGTAGGTCACAGCAGCAGCCACAGCAGCAGCATGAGGTCAGACAGTGGCACAATGACATTCTGGAGGTGGCAAAAACAGGAGTAGGCCACGGAGTGGGACAATGACACAGTGTGTAGGTCACAGCAGCAGCCAGAGCAGCCGGAGCAGCCCAAAGAGGTCAGTGACCGTGGCACAAATGCACAAAAAGAGTGTGGAGGTCACGGCTGCAGCCACAGCAGCAGCACGATGCCAGACAGTGGCACAATGACACAGTGTGTAGGTCACGGCAGCAGCCACAACAGCAGCATGAGGTCAGACAGTGGCAGAGATGTGTAGCCTGCCCATACATACAACAAACGAAATCCTTCACAAGTGCCTCAAAAGGAAAACAATTCTTTATCCGTGATTTTGCCAATTGTAGGACAGAAGGAGTAGTTTATATGTGCATATGTCCCTGCCCACTGAATTATATTGGAAAAACAAAGAGAACATTCAAAAGGAGGGTGGGAGAACATCTGGGGGACATACGTAATAGAAGAGATACGCCAGTAGCTCGACATGTGTGGGAACATCATAATGGAGAATGGGAATCTCTGCGTTTTTTGATCATGGAGGTAGTGAGACCGTCTCCAAGAGGAGTAGAATGGGATAGACGAATTTTGTGTAAAGAGGCCCAGTGGCTCTACCGTATGGAATCAGTTTATCCAAAGGGCCTTAATGAGATTTTGCAATTTGGATGTTTTATTGAGTAGACTCACACTTGGGTCTGTTTATTCTACTCTGTTTCGTTCGTACTCTCCACAGAGGACCAATATTGATTTTGTAAAGCTGACCGTATTTTATGTATCATAATTATATCATTACATTTTTTCATTAAATTCATTGATTACTTATAGCCTGATAATCTATGTCAGCTTAAGACAATGAATTTTTGTTACCCCGAATTTATTTGACCTGAATTAAATGCCCATGTTACACTCTAGACATCTGTTACACAGACGCCACTTTAAGAAATTTGGGGCTGCTTAGCAGTAATTGGCGGTCTGTGCGGATAGTAGTGTGCGCGGTTTGACCCTAGTATGGGGATGATTCGGCTGCCGGATGTATGTGGTTTGGTTTCCGGTGGCGCTGACCGGAAGTGACCAGTGTTGTCTTTCTAAATGAGAGCGATGTAATATGTACGGCGTTGAAAGTTATGCCCGGATTTTGATTGCGCGCATTTGCCGGGCACCTACCTCCTGGACATGCGCAGAACGTTTTCTAAGACGCCGGACTGCGCTGTGATAATATGGGGCTTCTGTATAAGCGCAGTGTTGCTTTCGCCGAAGTGAACCGGAAATGACATTTTATTTAGTTTCCGGTCATGCGCAGTACTACTTCCGGAACGCCAGACTGAGTAAAGGCAGGGGGATATGCGCACATGTTAAGTAGAACCCGGCAATAGGTATAAAACAATATACATTAATACTGAAGTGTTATGGGCTTTATTGTTATACATCCAAAGGGCCAAGTAAGGTATTTAAGGGAGGCAGAAATGAATCATTCTGTATCCCTTCTATCCTGGGTGCCAGCATACCAAAGGGGCTGCGAGGATTATCACTTTATACCTGGCAGCTTCTAAGCTAAGTATCACTTTTTCTATCTCACCCATAGCGGTGATATATCCGTCATAGATAGATTGTATATGCGTTGTATATAGCGTGTTCTTATTCCACAGCGAGAGGAGTTTTTTTTTGAATCCCCTGATGAACCCAAAATTATATGGGGGAAACGCGTTGGGATAGCTGTGATTAAAGAATTGAAATGCACGTATACAGTGATATTATCTGTCATTAAAGCGGAGCCGTCCTTTATCAGGGCGATTACTCCACTGATGGATGATATTTAGTATGCTGTATCATTTAGGTGTGTTGTGGTAGTATATAGGGGTTTAGGAAGTATAATTTTAGATGATCTAGTAAAAGTTATGTTTTAACAGGGATTATATTTTTGCAGTGATATAGGACAAAATCCTCTGTTGATATAAAATTTGTAGTAATTACAGTGTGTAGGTCACAGCAGCAGCCAGAGCAGCAGCATGAGGTCAGACAGTGGCACAATGACACAGTGTGGAGGTCACGGGCAGGACAGCAGTGCAGCAGCATGAGGTCAGACAGTGGCACACAGACATGAGTGTGTAGGTCACAGCAGCCGCCACAGCAGCAGCTGAGGTCAGACAGTGGCAAATGCACATGTGTAAGGTCACGGAGCAGCCCACAACAGCAGCATGAGGTCAGACAGATGGCACAATGACAGTGTGTAGGTACGGCAGCACACACAGCAGCAGCATCAGGTCAGACAGTGGCACAAGACACAGTGTGTAGGTCACGGCGCAGCCAGCAGCGCAGCATTGAGGCCTGGACAGTGGGCCACAATGAAACAGTGTGTAGGTCACGGCGGCAAGCACACAGCAGGCAGCATGAGATACGACAGTGGCACAATGACACAGTGGGTAGGTCACGGGCAGCAGCACAGCAGCAGCATGAGGTCAGACAGTGGCCACAATGACACAGTGTGTAGGTACGTCAGCAGCCAGAGCAGCAGCATGAGGCCAGACAGTGGCACAATGACACAGTGTGTAGGTCATGGCAGCAGCCAGAGCAGCAGCATGAGGTCAGACAGTGGCACAATGACACAGTGTGTAGGTCACGTCAGCAGCCACAACAGCAGATGAGGTCAGCAGTTGGCCACCACATGACAGAGTGTAGGTCACGGCAGCGCACCCAGCCTGCAGCATGAGGTCAGACAGTGGCACAATGACATTCTGGAGGTAGTAAAAACAGAGTAGGCCACTGAGTGAGACAATGAACACAGTAGGGAGGACACGGCAGCAGGCCACAGCAGCGAGCATGAGGTCAGACAGTGGACAATTACATTCTGGTGGTGGCAAAAACAGGTGTAGGCCACAGAGTGGGACAATGACACAGTGGTGTGAGGACACACTGCAGCAGATCGAGGTCTGACTGTGGCACAATGACCAGAGTGTGGAGGTGGGTGGCAATCCCCAGACCTGGTTAAGGATGGGTGGTGGCAGATGGAGAAACTGTCCAGCAGATGTGTGGCCATCGGCGGGTTGGGCATCAGATATAAGGGGCTGTGGCAGGTAGTTTGAACTCAGACTCATTTCTCACAGTTTGGGTGAGGGTCATGGCTGATGTAGTCTGACGCTAACTACGGCATTGGTGTTTGGAAAAATCCTGGGCCGATCCATGCCTGATTCATCTTGACAAAGGACGTCGTTCCACATTTCCGTGGGACAAGCGGGTTCTCCTTGGGGTAACGTTGGCCCCCGCCGCCACTGAAACACCTGCTCTATGCCACACTTACTGGCGGGCAGGACAGTTCTCCACTGCAAACTCGGCAAGTTTGCGGCCCACAAATCCAGTTTGGCTTGCCACAGTAGTCCAAGCGATCTTCTAACTGGGGTGGCCAGGATTGCTTTCACAAGTAGGCCTCCACCTGTTGGTTCAGGGTCTGCTCCAGGTCTGGCTGCTTGCTGATTGCTGGTGAATCTGCCATCCTCACTAGGCGGGTGAAGGAGTGCTCATCAGTGACTCCAGACTTAGGTTGCTGCTGATGGAGCTGGTACTGCTCCGACCCCCCCACCTTCTCCCGGCAGCCGCGGCAGTAGTACGTGAGCGCTGAAGAACCCCCCGGTCAGACCTGTCAGAGGAGGGACGATGCCGCACATGGGCAGCGGCCAACTGACTACGGAGGATTTCCCTATAGTATTTGAGTTTGTCCTCCCTCTCAATAGCTGGGAAAAAGGCTCCCATTTTGGACCGTAGCGAGGGTCCAATAGGGTGGAGAGCCAGAAGTCATCCCTCTGCCGGATGCTGACTATTCGGCTGTCACTAGCCAGGCAAATCAGCATGCTGCGGGCCATCTGACACAAGTGACTCGAGGGGCTCCCTGCACCTCAATCTCCAACTGTATACTGCCACGGTGCATTGCAGGTATCTGCCTTCGTCTTACCCTCGTCTCCATCTAGCTCTCCAGCTGCTCCTTGCTCCTACTCTCTTGTCCCTGGGTAGAAAAGCCACTCATTTCACCAGACACATTGCATTCTGCTCAATGTTCCTCCTCCTCCTCTCCACTTCAGTCCCCACTGGATCTTGTGGCACGAGATGTAGTCGCACGTTCCAGTCTCTGCCACAGACAGATTTTTCAGGCTTCTGTTCCAGGACACTGAAGCAAGTGGAATGAAGTTATTCATCCCGTAGTCCTGGCGACTGAAATATACGTCGCCTCCTCGATATGGGCCTCAACCAAACTGGCAGGTGTCACGCATGAGCTGCCACTGGCTGACATCAAAGGTTACACAGGGGAAGTAATTCTGTCTGCCTGAGATCATCAAAAAATCGTTAATGGCCCCCCCCCCCCCCCCCATTCTCTGTTCTTAAAGTCGGTCCAACATGTGCAAGGCGGAATTCCAACGGGTGGAAACATCGCATATCAGAGTGTATGGGGGTGGCGTTCTTGCCGCTGAAACTCAGAGGAGGAGTGTTCCTGGCTTTGTCCGAATGGATAAACTTGCATGCAGGTTTCCTGGCCATTTTCAGAATGTGCTGAAGATCGGTGAAGACCTTTCAGGAACCTTTTCACAACCAGATTGAACACTGTGCGCCATGCAGGGCGCATTGGGACCATCATCCTCGGTGCAGTGTGGACCACTTGTTCCTCCCATTGTCCGTCACCATGGTTCCGATTTGCAGTTGTCGCGGAGAAAGGCCCACACATCGATTTCTTGCTGCCGACGCGGAGCAGTTCCTTCCCTGTGTGACTTGATTGCCGAGGCAGCAGTGTAGAACTTGCGTGACACCGCTGTGCCCCTACACAGTGGTATGATGGAGCAGTACTTGTAGAGGCTTGAGGGGAGTTTTTGGTGTTGGGGAGGTGGAGGCGGGACATTGGCGCAGGTAGCCGCAGTATTGACAACGTGGAGGAGAAAGCGGCGTCTACTGTCCAAGTTGTTGGTGTGCCTGGGCCAGAATCACATCTCCCAGTGGGCCGTAAAGGACATGTATGGCATGACCGTAGTTACAGCTCCAGACGTCTGCGCTGCCGTGCACTTGGAACAAACCGATAAGCTCAAGGACTGGCCCACCTTCTGTTCTTACATTTTTATGAACGTGATGGTAACTGCCTTTTTGGAAATATAAATTACGGCTTGGAACTCTTCCATCTCGGCTCGGCACAAGCCATTTAGTTCTTGAACACGGTGAGAGCTCACCATTTGGAAAAGGGAGGCACTGCAGTACCAACAAACTTGGGACAGGGAGCGACGGTCAGCTGCTGCACCTTAGAATGGTTGGACGCATGCTGTTGTCTCTTATGCATTCGCCTCGTGAAACAACTGCTGGCGCATGCAGTAGCGAGGAGCAAGGAGCATCTGACCGGGAGATGATGTCAAAGAGAAACACAGCTCCTTTGAGAGGTGGTGGAGCCTTGACTGGCTGCAATGGCATGCGTGCCACTGGCGCTGCTGCGTTGTGGCGGCCGGCAGGATGGACCCACCACATCTGAGCCACGTTTCTCCCAGGCCACCGGATGGTGACGCTGCATGTGTTACGGCAGGGCCGTGGTGCCAACGTTAGCCATCCCTGGCCACGCTTCACTTTCTGCTTAAGATTCTACATATTACCATTTTCGGCTTCCTTTCGGGTGTCTTAGCAAAGAAACTTGCCACACGGCGAGTATCGGATTTAACCGCCAACGCTCCGCACTGAGTGACTACTTGCCCACCGCTGCCTCGCTGAGCCCGTGCCGTACTTCTTGGACTGCGAAGCGGGGGTTTTTTTACCCCGTGCCGCTTGGCTCCCGACCTCACACTGCTGTATCCTGCTGATCACGGCACACGACCAAACTTGGCTGGCTCGCCGCTGCCTGACGCGCAGTGACGCCACCTCTTTCATGACGATGATGAAGCTTTGCCTCACCCGGGCTCCAAGTTGCGGTGGCATACATCATCATCTATTTTGTGTGTTTCATCGTCATGCTGTCCTCATCACCGGTCTTGGAATGCAGAGGAAGACCCCTCACAAACGATGACCTCCAATGCCACTCTCAAACATATATACTTTGCGCTACTGGCAAAGAAGAGGGATATTGGCCCATTTCTTCGCTGCCAAGTAGCTGATGACTGCCCTCCTCAAATTGTTCATCCTCGATATATAGTGGCGTTGAGCCCAGACCACAATGAGTAGATCTCTCGGCTGAGGAACTGATGGTCAGAGGCGGGTTGAGACAGGTGAGGGCCGTGACCCGCTCCGGCCATGCCAACTGAGGGTTGTGTATGGACGTTCCCACCGACTCTTTGGCTGGGGTTGTAGATGGTCATCTGGGAGGAAGTGGATGACCTAAGTCCAAACCATCAAAGAACCTTGGTTGATGTCAGTACACGGCGCTAGATGACAAGCGGCAGTTGTGGCCTCCCGAGTGACCCCTGTTCAGACGTCCCTTGCTGTGCTGCGACCTGGGCCTGGAATGTTTGTGTTCTGGCACTCGCATTAGAAGAGCCTGCCACCTCTCTGTCTGGACATATGTTTTGTTCATAAAATGTACAGAACTGTTTGATGAAGATATCTGTATATGATTAAATACAACCTTATTTGACTCCAAATGAACCCAGTAACAAGCTTGCTATACCCTTGGATATAAAATGCAGCTCAACAACAATGGGCAGGAAAAATGTACTTGTATGTGCTGTTTAAAAACTCTGTGTATTTTACTGAATATAAAAGTACAAAACAGCTTAAATTAACTTCCGGATATGAATTACGCTACGAATTTCTTCTGTGCGGTGAAAAACAAAGTTTCTTTTAATGAGTATAACTGCAGAACAACGCTTAATTAACCCCTGGATGTAAATTGCGAAAAGAATTTGAGCAACCACAAACTACTAGCTTTGTAGCGTGTTACATTTGCGTGTTTTCTACGCCACACAACAAGAGATAAAATTGTAATTTACCTTTGCTTGTCAATTTGGCTACAGGAAATAATGCATATCTTTTGGCGGTGAAAATGACAGTTTCTTGGGATCACCCACAGCTGAAAAACAACGCTTAATTAACCATAATGGATGTAAAATTGCGCCAAAACATTGAGCCACAACAAACTAGTAGCTTTGTCGCGTGTTTCAATGGCGTGTTTTTTACGCTAACAAACAAGAGGATAAAAATTGTAATCAACCTTCGCCTGTGAATTATGCTACAGAAAAATGTATTATATTTTGGCGTTGAAAATGACGGTTTCTGGATCACACAGCTGAAAAACAACGCTTAATTTACCCCCTGGATGTAAATTGCGTCCAAAGAATTGAGCCACCACAAATAGTAGCTTTGTAGCGTTTTACAAAGCGGTTGTTTTTTACGCCACACAACAAGAGATAAAATGTAACTTAACCTTTGATTGTGTATTATGCTACAGGGAAAAAATGTATATATTTTGGGCGTTGAAATTGACGGTTTTGGATCACCACAGCTGAAAAACAACGCTTAATTAACCACTGGATGTAAATTGCACAAACCAATTGAGCCACCACAAACTACTAGTTTGTAGCGCGTTACAATTCGATGTTTTTACGGCCACCACAATAAATAGATTAAATGTATTAACTTTGCTTGTGTATTATGCTACAGGAAAAATTTATATATTTTGCGCTGAAATGATGGGTTCTTTGGGATCACCACAGCTGAAAAACAATGCTTAATTAACCATGGATGTAAATTGCGCCAAAACAATTGTGTCCTCCACAAAACTGTAGCATTGTAGGCGTGTTACAATGCGGTGTTTTTTATGCCACACAATAGGCTATGTTCACACGGTGTATTTGAAGGGTGTAATTACGCCGCAATACGACGTGTGACCGGGGGCGGGGTGGGAGCGGGGGACTGAGCAGGGGGCTGGGCACTCTCGGCCCCATAGACTTGAATTGCCGCGGCGCCTTATACGCCGCTAGTATTTCACATGTCAAAATTATCTCCCCACGCCCCGGGCGGGTAGAGGAGACGTAATCCACATAGTTCTCTATGAGAACTGTGAATTACGTAATGATTGGGCCGTTTTCGGCCCTTAATTTGCAGCACTTCATCGCGTAATTACAGACCCGAAATACGGCCCTATTTAAGCCGGTGTGAACATGCACTTAATGTGATAAAATTGTATTAACACTTTGCCTGGTGAATTATGCTACAGGAAAAATTGTATATATTTTGCGTAGGAAAAATGGCGGTTTCTTGGGATCACCAAGCTTAAAAACAACGCTTAATTAAACCACTGGATGTAAATTTGCGCCAACTAATTGAGCCACCACAAATAGTAGCTTGTAGGTGTTTACAATGGCGTGTTTTTTACGACTACCAAAAACGAGAGAGATAAAAATTGTAATTAAACTTCACTTAGTGAATATGTACAGGAAAGAAGGTTTATAATTTGGCGTTGAAAATGGAAGGTTTCTGGGGATCACCACAGCTGAAAAAACAACGCTTATTAACCCTGGATGTAAATTGTGCCAAAAGATTGAGCCACACAAAACTAGTAGCTTTGTCGCGTGTTACAATGCGGTGTTTTTTAGCCACACAAAAAAGAGATAAAATTGTAATTAACCTTTGATTGTGATTATGCTTCAGGAAAAAGTATTTATTTTGGCGTTGAAAATGGCGGTAATCTTGGGATCACCACAGCTGAAAAACACCCCTTAATTAACCCCTGATGTAAAATTGTACAAAGAATTGAGTCACCTGCACAAACTAGTAGCTTTGTAGCGTGTTACAATGTGGTGTTTTTTACGCCACCACAATAAGGGATTAAAATTGTAATTAACCGTTGCTTGTGAATTATGCTACAGGAAAAAGGTATATATTTTGGCTTTGAAAATGACGGTTTCTTGGAGTCACTACAGCTGAATAACAACGCTTAATTAACCCCTGGATATAAATTGCGCCAAAGAATTGAGCAGCCAAAAATGAAGTGGTATTTGTATTGTAAAAACGCTGTTTCTTTAAATGAATACAACAGGAACAGGCTTAGATCACCCTTGGATATTCAATGTGCTGCGAGCAGATAGGATTTAAATGTATATGCAGCTGCAGTGGACGCACACTGAATTTCAGATCCAATACCCAAAAAAATCTGAAATAGAACGTAAAGAGAAGCAGTCTCTGAGTCTAGCTGAGACACTCCACAAAAATCGCCGTATAAAAATCAGTTCTTCAGTAAAAATCAGCCGCGGCAGCACCTTCCCTGATCAGTACAGTGAGAGCGGTATGAGCTCCCAGCGTCGCGCCCGGATTTATATAGTGCGATGACGTCACAGAATCCCGCCGGTCTCTGATTGTCTTCATCTCTGCACATGTCATGCAGGCTATGCCCTTCTTCCTGCCAGAGTGCTTTGCCCCATGTAGCGCCATGTGCTCGCAGCCATTTTATCAATCAAAAGCACACTTCGTTCACCCGAAGTCCCCCAAAATTCGACTTCGTTCAGAACCAAAGTTTTCCTGAAATTCTAAACGAATTCCACTTCGTTAGAATCAATTCGCCCATCTCTAATCATTTTACTTGAACTGGACATTGAATATCCCTGTCCTGGAACACAGCATGAGCCCCAAACCTGCATGACCCCAGATTAAAAAGTGCGGGAAAGGAGTCTTTAAACCACCATTTTAGTTAAAACGGAAAATTAATTTTAAACTGTACTGTCCGCAGTATGCCCATTAAACCTGCCCTGACCACAGTTTAAAAAAGACGGGGAAAAGGATTTTTTCAACCCCCATTTTGTTGAACGGACATTGATTCCCTGTTTGTACCACAGTATGACCTTTAAAACCTGTCTGACCCACAGATTAAAAAGTGCCGCAAAAGGAGTCTTTGAACCCCATTTTAGGAACTGGACATTAACTTATCTTTTCTGTCCCATAGTATGCCATTAAACCTGTTGACCCACAGTTTAAAAAGTGCAAAAAAAAGGATCTTGAACCCCAAATTTTATTAAAATGGACATTGATATCCCTGTCCGGCCGCAGTATGCCTTTAAAACCTTTGCCCCCCAAATTAAAAAGTCCCGGGAAAAGGAGTCTTTGAACCCCCCTTTTTAATTTTTGAACTGGACTTTAACTATATCGTCCTGTCCACGTATGCCATTAAACCTTTCGACCCACAGATTAAAAAGGGGCTGGAAAAGGAGCCCCTTTCCCAACCATTTTAGTTAACGGGGACATTGACTATACCTGTCCTGGACCGCATATGCCTTTAAACCCTGTCTGCCCCCCAAAATTTAAAAAGTGGGGGGAAAAGGAGTCTTTTGAACCCCATTTTGTTGAACGGACATTAACTATACTTCCCTGTACCCAGATACCTTTAAAACCTGTCTGACCCAAATTTTAAAAAGTCCTGGGAAAAGGGTCTTTCCCCCCCCATTTTATTTGAATGGAATTGACTAACCGGCCCTGGACCGCAGTATGACCTTAAACCTGTCTGACCCCAAATTAAAAAGTGCTGGGAAAGGAGTTTTGAACCACCATTTTAGTTGAACTGGACTTTAAATATATCTTCCTGTACCAAGTATGACCTTTTAAACCTGTCTGACCCACAGTTTAAAAGTGCGGGGGAAAAGGATTCTTTTAAACCACCATTTTAGTTAAACTGGACTTGACTAACCTGTCCTGGCCCACAGTAGCCCATAAACCTGTCTGACCCCCCAAATTAAAAAGTGGGGAAAAGGATCTTTGACCCCCATTTTAGTTAACTGGACATTAACTAATTTTCCGTACCACAGTATACCTTTAAAACCTGTCTGATCCACGATTAAAAAGGCGGGGAAAAGGATTTTCCCCTTTCCCACCACCTTTTTTTAGTTGAACGGGACATTGACTTTTCCTGTTTTGGGCCCGCAGTAATGAAAAAAAAAACCCTTTCCTGACCCCCAAATTAAAAAGTGGCGGGAAAAGGAGTCTTTAATCCCCATTTTAGTTGAACGGGACATTACATCCCCTGTCCGGGGCCCAGCATGAGCCCCCAAACCTGCATGCCCCCACTTTTAAAAAGTCCCGGGAAAAAGGAGTCTTTAAAACCCACCTTTTTATTTTTAAATGGACATAGACTATACCTTCCGGGGCCACAGCTGCCCCCAAAACCTTTTTTGACCCACAGATCACAAAGTGGCACTATGCATTTTGTACAGTGCCCTCATTTTATTTTTTTTAAAAGACTTTTGTTTACAGAATTTTTTAAGGGGGAAGTTTTATTTTTTTTTTTTTTACATTATTACCATTTGCTTTTTTTTCAAGTGTGATAAATAAAACATAACCCCCCCTGCAGTTTTTAAAAGGTATCTTTTACCTTTTTGATGTTTAAATTGTTCAACCCCTATAATAAAAAAATTCCTCATCACCCCCAAAACACTCTTAGTTGAAAAAGACTTTGCCCTCCTGGCTTCGAGACGATTCAGCTAATCAATTCAAGGGTTTCATTTTTCCCCCAAATCCTTCTTCATTGATTGGGGACAGACTCCCCTGGAGATCAAATGTTTTGACCCCATAGTGACTCAGCCCCGAAAATTTTAACCCTAAAATTTTGTGCAATTTGTGTCCACCCTGGCCCCCTTTTTTGACCTACTTAACCTCACAGAAACACCTTTTCAAAATCTGATTTTTTTAAAATTTTGAAGCTCCCTGATTGCCCCTAACGGTGAGAGCCAGTGCTGCCATCACCATCTGTTAAACGGAGGTCCAGCTGCCAGACTTACAGTGGGTGCGGTGAAGCCCAGGCTAGCGTCGTCATCTTTTAACACACAGTTCAGCACCGGGGCCCGGGAGTTACAGGGGTGCGGTAGGCCCGGCGGCCCCGTCATCTATTAACAGGGAAAAAATGCCCTTTGACAAGAAACGAAAACAGCGTGCTGAACAGAGTGCGGAAGGGAAGTGTGAGGTAAACCTCCACCCCCCTCTACACAGTCAAGACCTGGGTAGCGCTTGCCCCTCCGTTAGTGGGGCCAATAGCTTCACTTGGAAATACTGGTGGTTAACGCCCCCCCCAGGTCCCTTTTTCTTGGCATTCTTTTTCTATTTTTACTCAAGTCTGGGGGAAAAATTGCCCTTTTGTCTTTTTTCTCTGTCCGTGTCCATCTCCATGTCCTCTGAATAACCTACATCGGGCCCAATTTTTTCCTGTACCCCCCCTTGTACAATTCAGAGGTATTTTTTTTCCCAGCTATTTTGTACATGCAAGTTTTTTAGCAGTTTAATTCTAGAAAACACATTTTTAAAATAGGATGGAACCCACCTGCCCCTTTGTTTTCTTTTTTTTTAATTTGTATTAAAGGGGTTGTCTCAATACGGGATTGATACTATTTTTAAAGATCTTGCAAAAACAAGTCTTTTTTGCAATGTGTGTCCTTTAAAACAGTGCCCCTCCTTTTCCCTGTTTCTGACAGACCATCCCCTTTTGACCCACTCTTGACAATAGTGAAGAACAAATGCTTTTTAAAAAAACATTTTTTTTTTAAATAGGACCTGTATCTAGCTGCTTTTCACAGAAAAATTCCCCAAAAAATTCAAACAGACCCTTGAGCACTTTGGACAATTGGAAGAAAAATGTCTGTTTGAAACAACATTTTTTTTTTAAAAAGGACCTGTAGAAGCTGCATGTCACAGCAAAATGCCCCCAAAAATTCAAAACAGACCCTTGAGCCACTTTTGACAAATTTTGAAAACAAAAAAATTTTTAGAAAAACAAAATTTTTTTTTGAATAGGACCGTTATTGCTGCATTTTAATGTAGCATGACCCAAAAAATTATAAAAATGACTTTCAGCCACATTAAAAATTGTGATGGAGAAAAGCCCCTTAGAAGCCACTTTTTTGTTTCCCAAAAGGGCCAAAATTATCTGTATTCACAGCAAAAGACCTCAAAACCATTGACATTGCGAAAATTCTAAAATAAAATGAGTAAATGGAAAAACGGTGTTGTCGAAACTTGCTGCTTTTCAGTCTCCCACGCAAAACCATCAAATGAATGTTGGGAAAAGAGAATAAAATTGCAGTAAGAAATGATCTTTTTTAAAAAAAAATTTTTAAAAGGGGCCATTTCTGTTTTTAAGAGGAATGTGAATAGCCGGCAACTAATCGGTACCTCGGGAATTGGGGGACAAAATCATCAGAGATCCCTGCCGATTCATCTTGAGAAATCAAACGATCCACAATTTTCTGTGGAAAGCCGGGGGTGCTTTGTCTGAATGATTCCCCCCAGCTGTGCTGATGGTCCGCTCAGATATAAAGTGGCTGCTGGGCAGGACAACACCTCTTGGCGTGGGGGCGAGCCTGGGCCCATTCTCCATTTGGATACAAAAGTCTATTGGTCCAGAAAACATACAAAAATACGGTGTTGAGACGCAGATAGCATGCACCAGATTTTTAAAGGGGGTTTGCCAACAGACCAAGTCTGACCTCGTTCAGCATGAAGCAAAATGTAACAAACACGCTGAGTCATGAAGCTGCAGTGGAGAGAGGGAGGGGGAGGGGGGGGGTGGGAAACCAAGGGAGCGTCTCAAAAAATTTAAATAACTAAAAAACAGTACAACATGGATTCAATACGCAAACACAGAGCTCAGACGGCACTGTCAGGAATACCTTATCTGTAAGAAGCTAATTAATGTAAAAAAATCACACTGACAGAAGATGGGACAAGACCACACAGCCAGAGCCAGAGCCCGCAAAAAGGGGATCCTTGACATGTTCCTCAAATAATCAAACTATAAATTTTGAATTCTGTGTACAAAAGAGAAAAACCTATTCTAACAGCGATTGAAAGCTCCTTCATGTTCTCTGTCATCAATAAAGCAGGGATCTAATAAATAAGCTAGTTATTTTTATACAAAAGAAAACATATTGCTACCGGTGCCTTAAAAGACCATTCATTCTGCATGTCTCGATAAGATGTGATTTTACGCAAGCGCGGCCTTTAGCTCCTGGGGCAGCTAGGGGAAACTTTTAGGGGAACCAAGGGGGTTGAGAAAAGCGTAGCTCTCAAGTTTTCACTTTTTTTAAAACACATATTTTATAAAAGTGATTAAAAAACCCATTTTGGGGGTTCCCACGTCAAATTACATGGTGGCAAAGCCCCCTTTTAAGCTGGTCCTTTTGTGTTTAAAGTGTGCCCGCAATTTTAGCGTTGGTGGGTGTAAATAAAGATTGCCCGGGCACTCATTTGGCTTTTGCCCCCTTGCCTCTGCCGCTACGGGTGCTTGGCACTTACGCTGTCACGTCGCTATGTTTTCCACCTGACATTTGAGGAACGTGAAGCAAAGCAACAGATTCTCCAGTTTTCAATCACAAGGTCTCCATTTCCTGCATTTTTCTCTCTATTTGGGGGGGGGAAGGAAAGTGTGAGTTTTTTTTGTCCGGGGGGGGGTCCAGGGGGGGCCACCCCGTAACTGTTTTTCATTTTGATGGGGTTAATGCGAGGATATGTTGGGGGGAAATGGAGCTCCAAGCACTCATGGAGAGGGGACTTGATTTCCCAAACCTCTGGGTCGGGGCACAGCAAACTGATCTTCCTCATCTTCCTCCTCCGCCTCAAATTTGCGTCAACCTCTTTCCAAAGGGAGGGACGTCGGTAACGTCGGTGCCCAGGAAAAACCTCCCTCCTCCCCCGTTTCCTCCGCACAGCTTCAACACAGCCCTGACTTGCCCCAGATGATGCACCCTGAAGCATTGCCGCCTTGCACTACCCTGGACCCGAACCCCTGCCTAATGAAGACCGATAAAAAAGAGAAACTGTCGGGCTTTTTGGTTCGACGGAGAGAAAGCTCCCTGTCCGCACTGTGCCGTTCCTCCCCGCGTGGGGGGACCGGTTTTTAGAGTGTCCCCAAAGACGTTCCAAACAAATACCACAATGCTCACTGACAAGGGCATCGCCGCACGACCCTTTTGGGGGCTTTTCAAAACTGGCAAGGATGGTGCAGAGCTCTTTCACGCCTCTCGGTGGCTCAATACCCCAGGTCCGCACCCGCTTTTTCAGGCCAGTGTCACTTCATACTGCTAATGGCATTGCGCTGTGCACAATCGCTGGAGCATGTGGAGGGTGGAATTCCCCCGTGTTCCACGTCAACAATGAGACGGGTTTACGGGGAGGCCCAGCGACCTGCAACGCAGCCAGCGGGACGAAGAGGGTGGAATGGCGAAAATGCGAACTCAGACCCCGAGCCTTCCTCAGCAGGCATCCAACCGGGAGCTCTTTAGAAAATTCTGGACGACCAGGTTCATGACATGTGGGGGCAAGGGGATGCCCCCGCCCCCGATCCCCAAGGGGGGCCAGCAGATTTGCCCGTTACCACACCAATTCCCTGGCACAAGGCTCTTGCACCCACCAGCGCTCGGTCTCGTTTCGGAAAAGCCGTACACTCCGACCTTGTGTGGACGGGCCCAAACGATTAATTTCAACCGGCCTGGTTTTTTCTGAGCACGTGATGCCACCAGGGACCTTGGGTAAAGAAAACCCCGCACCATCCCTCGGTTTTGAAGACTGAACCGAGCCGGGAGCCCGTCACCCCCGAACTCCCCCCAGCTCACCCAGTGAGCTTTTACAGAGATATAGCGGGCCCTTTGGCCCTGCTTACTAGTCCATGTGTCGGTGGTCAAAGGACTTTTCCGGACACAGTGCAGACAACGTCTTGAAATTTTAAATTTACATGGCTGGCCCGGGCAGGGGACGGGTTTTCTGGCAAAGAAATGCCTGCTCACATTTGGTTTTTGGGGGGAGGAAGGGCCATGACGGGCGGAACCCCCCTGTGTCCACCAGACGGAAAGGGCAACATTTAAGGCCAAAACCTGGCAATGCCCAATTCAGGGTTTTGGCTTTGGGATGGGGTTGGGTTTTTAAAATGTTTCTTCTGCTCCCCAAACCCGGGGAAAACAGAAGGCTGGCGCTAGACAGCCCTCTACGGTGTGCAGGGCGTCAAACTGGCGGAAGGAGAAGGGGGAGGATGGTCTCTGGTGGTGCTCGTGGTACTCGGGCGACGGTGGAGGCTGAAGCGGAGGCTGATCCCTGAGGAGGAGGAGGCGGAGACAGAGGGTGTGACAGTGGTTGGAGGCCCGGCGTCGGACTGGCCTTTTTTGGCCAAGTGTTGTCTCCATTTCAACTCATGCATTCGATGCATGTGACTAGACATGTTGGTGGTGGTTAATCACCTAAGGTTCTTGCCTCTACTTATGCGTTTACGGCAAAGGCGGCATATGACATCGCTGGGTGAATCAGAAAGCCCAGGCTTGAGAGGTCCTGGACCTTTTTGACGGCGATAAGCGAGGAGCGGGGTTTCCGCTGACCGTGGCAGGTGGAATCACATCAGCGGACTTCTGCGACCGCCCTCTCACTTTTTGAGGCGGGACCCGTACTGACACTACCCCATCGTCTTCCTCCTCATCCAGTGATGAAGCGCTCGCAAGCAAATTCTGCTGAAAAGACCACGTTGGATCCGCAATGTCGTCATCATCATCATCAACACAGGTGACTTCGTCGTCCTGACATTCTGCATCCAGGAGCTGCGGGCTACAAGCAAGAGGGACTGCAAGGCGTTGTCGACCACCTGGGATTTTTGCCGATTGACCGGCTTCCTTCTCCTCCTCTGATGGCATCAGTAACTGGGCGTCAGAGCAGACAAAATCATCCTTTTTGGCCTCTTGATCTTTTAACATGCCTTCTGACCCCAACCGCATTTTGTCATCAAAGAGGTCTTCAGAAAATGGATTATCCACAGTGGTGGGTACACGAGTTGACATTTGGGCTGCTTCATGTTGGACGGATGCTGATGATGCTGATGATGACATTTGTGGCCGTGACTGGGAGGACGAGGAGGTAAGACTGCTGGATGCAGGTTGCATTAACCACTGAAGAACAGATTGGCGATGCTGTTCGTTACTGAGATTCACAGGGCCCTGACCCAGCGATGACAGGCCTGACGGTCCTGCAACTGACGATCCGCTGGCATGCGTGTTGTCGCCAGCACTGGAAGGAGCACCTTCTCTCGTACCTCTACCTCCATGTCCTACCCCCCTCTTTGCTCGCTTACCACCTGAATTTCGCTCCATGTTCAGAAAGATAAAAATTTGAGACGGTATGGAAGAGTTTTGGAAAGTCTCTTATTAAAAGACGGCAAATCACAGCTATTCTCAAATCCCTCAAATCAAAACAAAATTGCTGGATTCAAATTTAACTGCAAGGTCGCTCTATCAACAAAGCTGGCCTGCGCCAAAGTGAAAAAAACACGTATCTGAAATGTATACGGGATAATAAAAGGTATTTTTTGGCACCTATCAATTCACCTGTGGTGACTACAAAATTGCTGTATTCAAATTTCACTGCAAAGTAATC
>JAODAL010052533.1:0-25905 GCA_025379985.1 Phyllomedusa bahiana
CATCTTGCCCAGTTTGCATAAAGACAGAGGGGCCCTCTGAAAAAGATACAAAGTAAAATGACAGGGAAATTTAAAAAATGGTATTTAGGCCCTTTAAATAAATCCATTTTTTGGGGAGTACACTCATGTACACGGGCCCCTGGAAGGCTTAAAAATTTTAAAGGGAAAAAAAAAAAGCAAAAAGACTTGGAAATTCTAGATGAATATCTTCAATGAAACAGTAGTCCAAACAGTAGATACAAACTGTTCATGTATCAAAAAAGTAGATAACAGTAGTGTTAGCTGCATAGCAGAGACCATGCAGTGCCATTCTTCATAGATGTGCATGAGGTGTAGTACCCCACCAATTTTTATGTCATCGGGGGCGTGCTAGGGGGGGTTTATTCGGGGCACAAGCCCCGAACAAAGTGCCTGTCCCCCGGGTCCAGGACCGCCGGCTCCAGGCTGGGGGCCTGCAGCCCCGACGTTCTTTTGGCGTGTGTCCGGCTCTGGTGCACCCCCAAAGTCAATGTTGCTAGGTCAGGGAGGGAGGGGGGCGATGCGGAAGTACGGGCTGAGGGGGAGGAGGGGGCGCCGGCAAATCAAACTGCCGAGTCAAAAAAGTCCGGGGCACAGTGTCCGGCAGTGAGAGGGTCCGCCCCCCCCTGTGACTCTGCTCCCGGGGCATCTCCTGCGCTGCAGTGTCCGCCCTTATCCTGGCTTCGAGTCCCAAGGTACAAATCCCGGGGGTCCTTGTGAGTGGGGATCCCCGCAAAATAGGATACAGTGTGTAATAGGAGGAAAACAGCAATTCTTCATGATTTAAAATGTACTGGTTTTGTGTGTGTGTGTTCTGAGTGTGTGTGTGTCTAAGTGTGTGTGAGGGTGTTCTGGTGTGTGTGTGTCGAGTGTGTGTGTGTGTGTTAGTGGTGTGGTTTTTGATGTGTGGTCTGGTGTGTCTGAGTGTGGGGGTTCTGAGTGTGTCTAAGTGTGTTGAGTGTGTGCTTGTTGGTGTGTGTGTGTCTGAGTGGTGTTGGTGTGTGAGTGTGTTGTGTAGTGGGGTGGGTTTTCTGAGTTGTCTAAGTGTGTTGGGGTGTGTGTGTGTGTGTGTTGAGTGTTGTGGGGGAGTTGTGTTGTGAGTGTGGGTTTTGTGAGTGTTGTTTGGTGTGTGGGTGTGTGTGGTGGTGTTTTGTGTGGTGTTTGGTTGTGTTTGGTGATGTGTGTGTGAGTGTGTGTGTGTGTCTGGTGTGTGTGTGTCTGAGGGGTGTGTGTTTGAGTGTGTGTGTGTTTTGTGTGTTTTGGTGTCTTTAGTGTTGTGGGGGTCTGAGGGGTGTGTGTGGGTATGAGTGTGGGGGGGTGGGTGTGTTTGAGTGTGTGTGTGTGTGGTCTGAGTGTTTTGTGTGTTGGGGTTTTGTGGGTTTTTGTGGCTGAGTTTTTGTGTGTGTCTAATGTGTGTGTGTGGGAGTGTGTGTGTGAGTGGTGGGTGTCCCGATGGTTTTTTGTGAGTGTGTTTGTGGTTGGGGTGTATGAATGAAAATTTGTTCAAAAAAAGGGGGTAAATTGCGGGGGGGGCCCTTTTTCCCCTGTATTTGCGCCCCCAATACGCCAGGGCCTTTTTCCCCCGCCCAAATTTTTGGGTTAAAATTTATAGCCTTTCCCAGAGAGCTATGGATTTTAAAAAATGTCGTATTATATGCACAGGGGGAAAAGCGCAAAGGGTTTCCAAAAAAACACAGGGGTATTGGGTTTGTGTTCCATACTCGCCACAATAAGCCGTGTGAACAAAGGCAAAGGGGCCCGGGCCCCCGAGTATTGGGCCCCGGAAACCCCCCCTGCTGTTATTTCAAGGGAACAAAAAAGGTCCCCCAAAAAAAAAAAAAAACAACCGCCAGGTCCCTAAGGTTTGAGGAAATATGGGGGAGATAGTAGCATAAAGGGGGGAAATTTGAATTTAAGGGGATAGCTAGCAATAGTTAATTTGAAAATTTGTAGGTTTTTTGGTTGTAAAAAAAAAAATTAAAAACCTTTTGGGCAAAAAAGTGAGTTTTAGACCTAAACAGGTTCATACATGTGGCCCTTTGGTTTGTAAATAGGATCTGTGGTAAAATTTTTTAGGTTTATATTTTGTTTTTTTGGGGCCATTTTTTGGGTTTCTATCAAATTGGCCAAAAAAAAAGGGTTTCCCCCTTTTGCTTTTATCAAAAGGGGCATTTGATTGAGGCCCCCAAACCTGCCCTTTTGGGCCCTACAAAACTGACAGTCTTTCTCAATATGGGGGTGACCCCTATAATTTTAAATCATTTGAGCCCCCGAAAAAACGCAATTAAAATTTTTTTTTAATTTTAACTCAATTGGGGGAAAATCAAATTTTGGTAACTTGATTGTTAAACCTCATGTACGCTTTTTAAAAATTTACCAAAAAAGGTTTAAAACTTCGTTTAAAAAATAGGGGTCTTTGAGTTACCCCCCTCATATGTGATTTAAACAATACCAGATAACAACAGAATTCTGATCTGACTTTTCTTTCAGTAATTCCACAACTCCAGACTTTTTCCTAAATATGACACTGGCTCCATCTGATACAAAACCTTCAAGCTTTTTTAATAGGTCATAAGAATTGAAATATTTGAGAAGTGTGTGGGTTTTTTTGTTTGGGCCCCTTGTGAATTTTAAAACACCAAATCCCAACTAATATTTTGGCTGTTTCTAATGTGCTATATAATACAAATAAATAAAACTTTTTGAAAGCATTAGTTTCCTAAATCAAAGCTAAAATCTTTTTGCCTCGTTGCCACTGCAATGTGAGGAAAGAAAAAATAAAAAATATATTTCTTTAAACCTTTTTGTATAAAATTAATTTTCCATTTTCGAAAAAATTTTTTATTTAAAATACCCCCCCCCCCCCCGGGGGGGGGGGGTTGGGGGGGGGGGGGAAGGGCAAAAGGTGGGGTTTCCTTGTTGGGAGATATATATCCCCCAAGGGTGGTGGTCTCGGTGATAAAAAAAACCCTTTAAAGCTTTGTGCCAGTAAAAATTTTTATGGTTTTTTTTTCCCTGGGGTTGGGCCCGGGGTTAAAATTTTTTATAGCAGCCAGGGGCCCCGGGTGGGGAAAAGGGTTTCCCCCCCCTTACCTAGTGGGGTCAAAACCCCCCAATAAAAGCAGGGGTTTTTGGGTCAAAAGGGGGTTGGGGGGGTTTTACTGGATCTGAACCAAAAATCTTTTTGCACCAAAGTTTGGGGAAATGAGGGGCCCTTTGGGAGACCCTGCGAAATTTTGTCAGTAAGAAATTTTTTTTTTGTTTCTTTTTTTTTTGAAAAAAGGACAAAATTTTTTGTTTTTAAAAAATTATATGCAAAAAGCCACGCTGTTTTTTAGGTTCCCAAAACTTTGCAATTTAATAAAGTTATTTTTTTTTTAAAAAAAAAAACCCCCACCCCCCAAGGGGGCCTCCCCTTTTGCACTAAATCCCCCCCCCCATCCACCAGATAAAAAAAAAAAAAGAATTTTTTTTTTCCCTTATAGGGCCCTAAATTTAAAGTCTTGATAAAATTGCCCTTAAAAATTTTCCTTCTGTGCCATTTTTAAAAATTAATAAATTTTTTTAAATTTTGCATTAAAATTGATGGGCATCATTTTTAAATTTGTCAAAATTTACAGTCACCAGTAATACCCGAGCCAAAAAATTTTTTCAGCACGGACAAAAAGATAGTGGGATTTGGGAGGGGACCCCTTTGGGGTCTTTTTTGGTTTGGTCCCCGGGAAACCGGAGCCATCTGACAGCTTTTAAAACCACAGCTGTGGGAGGGTGCACGGGGGAGGACCCCCTTTAAGCAAACATTATGATGGGGGTTTACCCCAAAAATTGTAAATTGGATTCAAGTCTGGGGGAATTTAAAGGGCCCCCATTTTTAAATTTGGGAATCCGTTTAATCTCACCCCAACCCCCATGTCTGACTTTTTGGATTTTTTGAAATTTCATTTCTTGCGGGGAAGCCCCCTTCCAGGAAAGATTTTTCACCCATTTTAGGGGTTGACGTGTTTTGGGAAGGAGGGAAAAGAAACCCCAAATTTTTTAAAGAATTTCCCAAACCAAATGAGTGAGAAATTCCCCGACCGGGTTTTTCCTTTTTTTTTACAGCAGTAGGGATTGCTGAACCGTTGTTTTAGTCACACGGTAACCACCTGGATCATTTTGGCAGTGCCGGTCCACCCTTTGGTACCTTTGTGACCAATATTTAGCTCTCGCATCAAATGCATGTGCTGGGGTTTGCAGTTTTTCCCGGGCACTTTAAATTTTTTAAAATTTGAAGAGAATCCCCGGCACCCCCTTTCAGAAGCTTTGAAGTAATTTTTTTTTAACAATTTTTCAAACAAAAAAGAAGTTAACTCAAAATTTTGTAGTAGAAAACAATTTGTGGAGTATTCCCTGTCCTGAAAATTTTCCCGCCCAAAAGGGCCCTTTTTCGCTTGGGATCTGTATGTAGGGAGCAAAGAGAGCAAAGTTGTCATTTGTCCACTCCTAATACACATTCACCACAGCAGCATGTGGGGCCATTTTACATTTTCATTTCAGAAATATTGCCTCTCTTCCCCGAAAGCCAATAATCATCCCTTTTTTGGTAAATTGCTTCTTTGACCAATGACTACCACAAGAGAAATATGTGCAGACAGCCTATCACACACCTTATATACCCACCAAGCCAACTAATGACACATGACTCCTTCATGAGCTACTGTCAAGTTGATGATTTAATGGAAAACATTATAATCTGTTCTATTATTACATCTTTATAAAGCTCACCCGATATTGGGCGACATGTATGAATCTCGCCGGGTCGGGGCGCACCTTTCCACCGGTTTTCCGGCGAAATTTGCGCCTGATTTATGTCGGCGCTGGGGCGCGCTCATACATCCAATGTAAAGTCCGCCGCGCCTCGCGCCAGTGTTTGAGGCGCAGTGCGGGACTTAGGCGCAGTGCGGCGCTGCGCCTATGATTCGCCGCCCAAGGTAGTGCACTCATACATGCGGGCAAAAGTCCGCCGCGCCTCGCCAGTGTGTGGGGCGCAGTGCGGGGACATGGGCGCAGTGCGGGACTTAGGCGCAGAAGGGACTGCGCCGAAAATCTGTTCCGATGCGAGACAGGCTGGAGAACAGCGAGAAATCATTCCACATGTCGGTGCGGAGTATGAATCAAAAATCGCCTTTATAAAGGCGTTCAACATTCTCAGAAAAAGAACTCAAACCTCAAAAATAAAAAATACATAAAACAAAATCACTTTCCAATATCCTAATTCAAGAATTCAGATCTTGGAAATTGCCGGGAAATACAGTAATTCAAATTCTGAAAGCTATTCTCATTGGTCGGCAGAAACCGGCCAATCAGAATAGGAGCGACAGTGAACCATTAAAACCTATGGAGAACTATTGACCAATCAGAATCAAAGGCGGGACAGTTCAAAATACAGTAAAAAGGCATGAAAAAAAAGTGATTGGCTGAGCTAGCGGGGTCTTGGCTATCTCGGCCAATCAGAAAAGGAGCGACCAAAGACCCATTATAGCCTATGGAGAAGTTTGAACCAATCAAAATCAAAGGCGGGACAGTTCAAAATACAGTAAAAATGCAGAAAAAGAGTATTGGCTGGCTAGCGGGGGCTTGGCTTTCCCAGCCAATCAGAGCGCAAGCTACTTCCCCATTGTTTGTCTATGGAGAGATGGCGCAATGCAATCTCGGCTCTCAGTGCCATGCGGCATGGAGTTATGATAAAAAATAACATTTTTATTAGTTTTAAAATATTCTCTGAAAAAGAGCTGAAAATTCTATAAACATAAATCAAATTAAATCCCGAACAACGCGTTTGTCGCCGAGACCAGCGCTACATCGGGAATTGCATAGAAAGAATTGCCAGGAAATACAGTCATTCAAAATCAGGACGCTAGTCTGATTGGACGGCAAAAACCAGCCAATCAGAATAGGAGCGACAAAGACCCATTATAAGCTAAAGGAGGAGAATTGACCAATCAGAATAGGAGCGACAAAGACCCATTTATATCCTATGGAGAAGTTTGGACCAATCAAAATCAAAGGGGGACAAGTTCAAAATACATAAAACAGGGAAAAAAAAAGAGCTGATTGGTTGAGCTAGCAGGGGCTTGGCTATCCCAGCCATCAAGAGCGCGAGCTACTTTCCCATTGTAGTCTATGGAGAGATGGCCGAATGCAATCTCGGCTCTCAGCGCCGTTGTGGGATGGAGTATGATAAAAAAAAATAAAAATTTTTAAATTTGTTGTAAATATTCTCTGAAAAAGAGCTGAAACAAATTTTATAAAATAAATCAATTAAATCCCCAACAACGCGTTTGTCGCCGAGACCGGCGTACATCGGGAATTGCAATAGAAAGAATTGCCGGGAAATACAGTCATTCAAAATCAGTACGCTATTCTGATTGGTCGGCATAAACCAGCCAATCAGAATAGGAGCGACAAAGACCCATTATATCCTATGGAGAAGTTTGGACCAATCAAAATCCAAGGCGGGACAGTTCAAAATACAGTAAAAGGCAGAAAAGAGCTGATTGGTTGAACTAGCAGGGCTTGCTATCCCAGCCCAAACAGAGCGCGAGCTACTTCTCCATTGTAGTTATGGAGAGATGGCGCAATGCAATCTCGGCGCTCAGCGCCGTGCGGAATGGAGTATGAATAAAAAAATTTTTTTATTAAGTATTAAAAAAATTATCGGATAAAGCCGCTGAAGCCTTTTCTAAAAATAAATCAGTTTTAAAACCCTTTAAAAACCCCGTTTGTCGCCCGGACCGGCGCTTTCCCTAAGGAATTTCAATAGAAAGGGGAATTTTCCCCGGGGAAAAACAGTAATTTAAATTTTTTTAAGCTTTCTATTGGTCGGCATAAAACCCGCCCTTCAGGGAAAAGGAGCGACCCGTGGCCCATTCCCTTAAAATATGGAGGAGAAATTTTACCAAACAGAATAGGAGCGGGGCAGGGCCCCTTCTAAAACCCATGGAGAAATATTGCCAATCATTTTTCAAAGGCGGGACAGTTCAAAATACAGTTAAAAAAGGAAAAAAAGAGCTGTTTGGGGTTTAAGCGGCGGGGGGTCGTTTCCCGCTTAGCCAATTTAGAGGGAAGACCCTTTTTCATAAAAGGGTTTTTATGGGGAAAAGAAATGCGAACGAAAAAGGGCCCCTTCATTTCATGGGCCATTGGGGTTTTAAAAATGCTTTTTTATTAATTTCCTTTTTCTTTTTGTTCATCAGTTTTTTTCCCCACAGCTTTGCCTGGCCGGAAAAGCTGTTTAAAGCAAGTAAAGGGAAAAACCTTCAGAAAAATTCCCCTTTTTGGAAAGATTTCATAAGAGTACAAAAGGCACTAACTATAAATGCGCAGATGCCCAAAAACCCGCTTGTGGTTTCAAATTTTTGCATTAGCAACCCAATAGCCAATATGTGGAAATTTTGATACATTCCCCAAAAAGGGATATGAAGCTGTAAAATTTTTTGAAAAATAAGAAGGAAACTATGCAACCCGGGCAGTCCTGTGTTGGGGTGTATTTCTTAAGCTTCAGCTGAGAACAAGTTTGGGTACCCAATTTTTGGGGGAAGACAACTAATTTGGGGTAGAAGGGAAAAAAGATATTTCTACACCTGATATCCCTCACCTGACACTAGGTGCCTGCAAGTGTTGAAAATAAGAAGTGGTTATAATGTGACTTGACTATGCATCTGTTTCATTAAAGATCATTTTGCAGCTAATCCACTCCATGTTAAGAGACTGCCCATGTAATTTATAAGGGCTTTTTTTTTTTTTTTTTTTTAAATAAATACTGTCTTTGTTTTCCAAGTAGCCAAACTTAAAAATTAGCCAGTATTTACGCTTCAGCCAGTGCTTTTCTTACAATACCTGTAAAAAGTCAGTATTCTGAATTTTTATATTGTTTTGCCTAAATTGGCTGACTGTGCTGTTATAAGTAAGATCAATGAGAGTATTGTTATGAAAGTTGCGTTGTACTTGTACTTGAATATTTTAGTTTTTTGACCTGATTATGATTCCGAAATCTTAAGCTATGTCTATACAGCAAATGTTAAACTGCCGTCCAAAATCTGACGGCAGTTTAACATTGCCATACCTGTTTTCAGACTTCCTGTCGGCCCAGTACATTGACTGTAAGGGCCCGTTTACACGGCAGAGGCCCGGTATTTGTCTGGTTTGTGTGCCGTCCCCACAGCCACTTGGGGGTTGGCTTTTCTCCACAATGAGCGGAGTAAAGCCCTCCCCCTTCCCATTCACATGTTCATATTCCATCTGAAAACTGGACGGAAGAATGAACATGCACAATGTTTTTCGGGCAGCCGGCGGTTTGACTGGTGGAGACTGCTGCGCTGGTTATCCATAGAAGCCCGGTGTGTTCGTTTGCAGCCAGTTTTTCAGACTGTCTGCAAAATCACAAACCGTCTGAAAAACCGGCTGCAAACCCGTGCCATGGGGACATGCCCTAAGGGAATCCGATAGGAATCTGCCGGAAGATAGAATATGTTTAGGGTTTAGAAATCCCACAGTAGAAAATCTGAGCTGTCCAGACTACAGCATGGATTCTCTATTGCGGTCTGTAGGCAAATAATTCGGATTTTTGTGGATTTTAAATACTGAATCTGCTTAAAAATCCATCTGTAATCCTGTGCTATTTAGACAATGCCCAATACTTTTATTATGTGTAGCAATAGCATGGTCACTGTTATGTTCATTTGCCCCTACTTCTGGCATCTTTACACTTTTACTTAAACGTTAAAATAGTATGCAAGTTATGCTCATTGGGCCTTATGTATGAAAACTGTCTAACAGTAAGACTGTCTTTGTTGCCTCTGTCAACTAATCAAAGCTCAGCTTTCATTTCATTTAGTGCTTTGGAAAAATAGAAGCTGAGCTGTGATTGGTTGTTATGGGCATCAAAGACAGACTTACTGCTAAGCAGTTTTCATACATAAGGCCCATTAATAAAAAAAAAAATGCAGATTGCTATTTTCTTCCCATTCCAACCCCGAAAATATAAAAAATTATTAAATGTTATATCAAAAGTTATATTTTGTTATGGCATAATGCGATGACATATTTTCATTGTGTAAAAGCGTGGAAGCATACAATATTATATATATTTGGTATCACCACATTGATACTGACCTGTAAAATACAGATAAAATTACTGCATTATTTTTACTGCACATTAAACAGAAAACAAAAATAGCAAGATTTTTTTCGCATTCCATCCAAAAAACTAATAGAAGCTTATCATTTACCCGAAAATGGTGCCACTAGTAAAAAACGATTTACCCTACAAAAAACAAACCCTCACACAGTTACTTTGACATTAAAAAATGCATCAAAACTGTACACAGAAAAAAACACCTGCTTTGCCACAATTGACTGCTGTTTTGTGATGTGGTAATTGGCTATGCAATTTTTAAATAACCTTATTTTTCATTCTTCACCAGTGAATACTACATAGTGAACTACTGCATCCCCAAAACTACAAGAAATTACACTAAAAACTCTTCTGGATAGGTTTTGATGTAGTTTTTGTTTACTGCATTGTATGAATACACTCTAAGGAATCTGTAGTGACTAAACTGGTAACTTTCTTTAGACAGTCATAGATAGCATTTGGCAATGACCTACCAGTGAGTGGTCAGAGATAAACTGGTAAATCACGATTAGATATTTAGGTGCCATTAAATATGAATCTGTTTCCAGTCTGGCCATTGCTTTTAAAGAACCTGATTAGCAATTTTATAGAGAAAGATCTTAGGTGCATTGAGCACCATCTTCCTCTTACAATGTGGAATGCTGTTTAGATATTTATATAGTTCTGAAATTTAGAGTTCTTGAACCACAATTGTGACTTAGCCAGTATATATTTTGCTATTTTGCCAGGCACAGTTGTAGAAAATAAGACTTTCTTAATAACAAAGAATGCACTTTCCAATTAGCACTTTAGTTCACATTTTAATACTGTATGCCCCATTTGTAGGACACATTAAATGGAATTTAATGTATATCTACTGGTGAACGAACAAAGCTTTTGGAACTAAAAACAAACATCAGCAGATGGATTCAACAATACTAGTGCTCTTGTATGCCAGTAAAATGCTATTCAGTCATGGGTTATTGCTTCCCTACGCAACCTGTTGTGTCTTTTCTAGCGGTACATCATGACAGAAAAACAAAACCATAGCCACTAGAAGAAGATATGATTGAAACAGAATAACAACACACTGCACAGACACCCATCTGTTCTTTTGTAATACATACAAATGAATTCCAATGGAGTATTACATTTCTGCAAATTCATGGTTTTAACAATTAACTATGTTTTAATTGCCTTTTTGTCCTATTTATATATGTATGGAAACAAATGTACAATATATATTTTAACATATAGGGAAGTATAATTCACAAAAGAAATATCTGCAAATAGTAGGTTTAAATGAGTATAAGTTGCTATGCAAGAAGGCCCTCTTTATCTTTTGTGAATATTGAGAAACAGATGGGATGTTAATAAAATCAAAACATATTGTATGTTTGACCATAGCTTCATATTTAACAGGCATGTACACCTTTGTAGCCAATGTTGTATTGCAAAAGTGCATTCAAAAATAAAACAACTTTGCAAATATTCGGATCAGGAGAGCTTGCTTTTCAATTGATTCAATAGTAGAGTTTTTCCCAAGCAAATTTGGAATCAAGGATCTTATTAACTTCCGGTGAACTTTTGAGATTTTTGGAAAGCTTGTTCAAAACTAGAGATTATGGCAGAGAGATGTGAAGACTGTCAAGACTGTAAGTCACCGGGTTGATATGTCTAATGCCCCAGCCCAGAAGGTACAGAGCAGAGTGCCAAATTGATGTAGAGTACTATTGGCTGACAAACAAATTTGATATCTATGAATAATAGAATCAGGCTGACAATGTTGCAGATTGTTTTAGCTTGAAAGGTGGCATGTTGCAACTATAGATTTACTTTTACCAGAGTGAGCTTTTATCCTTGCAAGGTGCATTGCCGGAGTACAGGAAAAATAGTTACTATGGACAAATTGTGCCCATGGAACAATGTTGAGTCAGTTATTCATAGACTGACTGGTCTGATTCATATGACAATTGGCCTAAATATGATAGATTAAAGAAAAATCTAGAGAAATATTTTAATGCTTATATAACGAACTCCCAAACTTGGACACACACTAATCTCCCCAATAATATATAAGAATGTATAAAAAAAACCCTACCAATATCCATATTACACAGTTACCCTGGGCTGTGTGGGAATTGCTATTTGCCTCAAAAGACTAGAAAGTGCCTGTTAGAAAACCTTTACTGGGGCAACAGATACTTTCTGGGTAAAGAAATGCGAGTGCGAGTATAAAAATAAAAGCATGTGAAAAACAGGAAAGGATTTAGGGCCTTACGTATGAAAATTGTCTAGGGCTAAGACTTTCTTTGTTTCCCATAGCAACCAATCAAAGCTCCCCTTTCATTTTTTCAGAGCCCTATATGAAATGAAAGGGGATCTCTGATTGGTTTCTATGAGCAACAAAGAAAGTCTTTTACCTAGACAGTTTTCATACATGCCCCCCATAGTCTCTGAGTGTCTTGAAAGTATTCCAGGTTTTATGATCCATATAGATGATTAGCTGTTTATGCTCTTCCAGGAGAATTTAGTTCCAGATTTTCCATGAAAGAATGTTTTAAGAAATTTAATTTTTTTTAGAGAAGATAGCTCCTGCACCCAATTTAGGAGGTATCCACTTTAAAAAGAAATGACTCGGAAAGGCCTATTGTGAGAGCACTGGAGCAGACAAAAGCATGCTTTTAAGGGGTTGTCTCATCTCAAAGTTTCTTAGGATGCATGAATGAAATAATTCTTCTTTGCTCTGTCACTTTCTGGTCAAGCTGTCTGTAATTAGCATATAAACTCTGTGTATTCAGACTTCTCTGTTTATTAGTCTAGATTAAATAAATTAACTTCTCTGAGGTCTGGAGAAGCTTCTGAGCTAATGTAAACAGTAGAGTAATTATCTTTCAGACAAAAGATCAGATAACACACAAGCTTTCACACTGCTGTGTGATGACCTCACTCCCTGCTATCAATAGAACAAACAGCAGGGCAAAAGGAGTACACAGGTCGGTCACTTGGGAAACCTGAGAGCCCTCAGAAGGTGATATAATCATTTGTAGCTCCTTAATAAAAAAGATGAACAAAGCAATATATTTGGAAATGTCTTCATTTAGTGTTCCCTACATTTTGAAAGCTATTCTTTGTAGTAAGACAACCCTTTTAAGTTGTTGTAAGGCACAAACTACCGCTTCAGGAAAGTACCAACAACTGACTTCAAAGAAAGCTAATCACAACTTGTTTGGAGCAGCTGTGTGTGGCACAAAGAGAAAGACACAGAAAGATAGCAGAGCTGAAGTGCATCCAGAAAGGGTAAGCTGAATTTGTGGCGCAGACTTAAATTGTCATCTTGACAGCTGTAAAAAGGTGGGCCACAGTAACAAGGCAGTAGTGAGGATCTGTAGGATGAGGCCACTGAAAGATGGCAGAAACCATCTTTAGAGCTTGATTCGAGATATTATACCCAAGGAAGAAAAGTCCAGATTGCTCAAAAAGCATTGCTCCAGTTATGTATAAAGTGAATTTTCACAAAGTTTCTGTAACACAATATGTACACAATGTCGATAACTATAGAGGTGTTTGAAAAAGTAGTAACTGCAAAAGTGGCAGTTCTTGTAAGACCAGGTTTCTCAAACAAAAGGTCACCGACAAAAGTTGTATTGTGGGGATGATAGGATTTTTGTATTCCCAAAGAGTCGACCATTGCTTCTCCAGAAAGCAGAGAAATAATATAGGACATTTTAGCCTAGACAGAGGGAAACTGTTTTACTCCAAAAGGATGGATCACTGATTTTAAAAATGCCAACAATTTTTGGAATTCCCATCATATTGTTGAGGGACTAGAAGGTTTGGCGTGGGTTCAATGGCAGAAACTGGAGAATTGCTGGAGCAAGTATGAGAAGAAGATTAGGTGCTTCCTGAAGTCCAATGGCATAAATGTTCTAAAAGAATAAGGTAATCTCTTGTGACCCTTCCCTTGTTGTTTAATTTGGTCATAAACATCCAGAGCAGTTGCTTTAGCAGATCAGTTTGTTCCATACCATGAATATACTGTTAGTTCGGCATACTAGGAAAAAGTTAGGCACAGAGTGTAAGACATTGTTCTGTTCTTTAGCAGGGACCTCTACAAGGAAGTTTGTACTTAAATGATAGGATCCCCAGTCCTTATAATATTTACCAGTTGACGACAAGATATGTCAGTAATGATAAATAGAAGACACCACTAGAATTGGTTTGCATCTGCTGCCATGACAACTGGACTCCTGAACCAGTAACAGCATCGCTGAGTACCCAGTTGCCAAGTGGGGTACACACATCAATAATATGTTGAAGAGCACTAGCGAATTGGTGAAAGGAAACAGAATCTGTCTCCTACTCAACTAAGGTACACTTATTAGGTTAGCAGGAAGCTGTTTGAAGACTGAAACCATGGAGAAACAAAGATCTAGGAGCAGTAGACACCCAACAAAAGCAGAGTTTTCATGACCACAAAAAAAGCTTTCAATAAAATAATAGCACACGTAAAGACAAGAAACTCTGTAATATATCCCATTACAAAATAATATTGCTTTCCATTTTGGTAACTTCATACAACATAAGGGCTGTGTGGCTATTAAACAATGAATGTATACCAAGACTCAGTGGCATCAATAACCCAATAGGACCAGTCATAAAAATATGCATATGTTGTTGCTATAAACCAGCAATTTGCAGTGGAGAAATCAACTGTGAGAGCAATAATTAGAAAATGGAAAACATACAAGGCCACTGATAATCTCCCTAATCTGGGGCTCCACACAAGATCTCACCCTGTGGCGTCAAAATGATCACAAGAACGGTGAGCAGAAATCCCAGAGCCACACTTTAATCACATATGTCTGCACAGGCTGTGTACACTGGTGTCTACCACTATATGGTCACTGTATGGGGGTAATATACAGTCTGTAGAGCACCTGTGTACACTAGTATATACCACTATATGGTCACTTTATGGCGGTACTATTGGTCTTTGTGTACTGATCAGTAATAATGAAGGGGTATTATTCAGTCACTTTGTGGTGGTAATATGTGGTAATGTTCTGGCAATATAATCAGGTCCTTATGTAGAATTGTTATTGGTAATGTTGGTATTGGTGTAGCGGGATTTGTTTGGTAGCAGTATGATGGTGATATCTATGGTGAGGTATTTGCCCCTTGTATTATCTACATTATCTAACTGCATGTCCTGGTAAATGTTCGTGGTCGGGGAGGTGGGCGAGGGGCGGGGGCATCCAAAAGTTTGCTTTGGGGCCCTGGCTTCCCTAGTTACACCCCTGAAAGGGGAGCTTTAATTGGTTCCTATGGGCAACAAAGAAAGTCTTACATATAGACAGCTTTCATACATGATGCCCTTAGTGAATCATAGAGAAATCACTTAACCCTATGGGCGACATGTATGAAGCTCGCTGGGTCGGGGCGCGCTTTTCCGCTAGTTTTCCAGCAAAATCTGCGCCTGATTTATGTCGGGGCCGGGGCGCGCTCATACATACTATGTAAAGTCCGCCGCGCCTCGCCAGTGTGTTAGGCGCAGTGCGGGACTTTGGCGCAGTGCGGGGCTGCGCCGAAGATTCGCCGCCCGAGCTAGTGCACTCATACATGCGCGGAAAAGTCCGCCGCGCCTCGCCAGTGTGTGGGGCGCAGCGCGGGGACTGAGGCGCAGTGCGGGGCTGCGCCAAAGATTCGCCAGTGTGTGGGGTGCAGTGCGGGGACTTAGGCGCAATGCGGGGCTGCGCTGAAAATCTTTTCCGATGCGAGACAGGCTGGAAAACAGCGAGAAATCATTCCACATGTCGGTGCGGAGTATGAATCAAAAATCGCCTTTATAAAGGCATTCAACATTCTCAGAAAAGAGCTGAAACCTCAAAAATAAAAAATACATAAAACAAAATCACTCTCCAAATATCCTAATTCAAGAATTAGGATATTGGAAATTGCCAGGAAATACAGTAATTCAAATTCTGAAAGCTATTCTCATTGGTCGGCAGAAACCGGCAAATCAGAATAGGAGCGACAGTGAACCATTAAAACCTATAGAGAACTATTGACCAATCAGAATAAAAGGCGGGACAGTTCAAAATAAAGTAAAAATGCAGAAAAGAGCTGATTAGCTGGGCTAGCGGGGGCTTGGCTAGCTCAGCCAATCAGAATAGGAGCGACAAAGACCCATTATAGCCTATGGAGAAGTTTGAACCAATCAAAATCAAAGGCGGGATAGTTCAAAATACAGTAACAATGCAGAAAAGAGCTGATTGGCTGAGCTAGCGGGGGCTTGGCTATCTCGGCCAATCAGAGCGCGAGCTACTTCTCCCATTGTAGTCAATGGAGAGATCGGCGCAATGCAATCTCGGCTCTCAGCGCCGTGCGGCATGGAGTATTAATAAAAAAAATCATTTTTATTAAGTGTAAAACATTCTCAGATAAAGTGCTGAAACCTTCTCTAAAAATAAATCAGTTAAATCCCGAACAACGCGTTTGTCGCCGAGGACCGGCGCTACATAGGGAATTGCAATAGAGAGAATCGCCGGAAATTACAGTAATTCAAATTGTTTAAGCTCTTCTGTTTGGGTCGGCATAAACCAGCCAATCAGAATAGGAGCGACAGTGGCCCATTTATCTATGGAGGAGAATTGACCAATCAGAATAGAGCGACAGGGACCCATTATAACCTATGGAGAAAAATTGCCCAATCATATTCAAAGACGGGACAGTTCAAAATACAGTAAAAAGGCAGAAACGAGCTGATTGGTTGAGCTAGCGGGGGCTCGTCCAGCTTAGCCAATCAGAGCGCGAGCTACTTTCTCATAGAGTTCTATGGGGAAAAGAAATTCCGAGCGAGCTCTGTGATTGGCTAAGTTAAAAGAGGCGCAGTTATTTGGACCAATGGGAGAGCGAGCGACGCTCCTATGGGTTTTCTAATGCAATCTGAAATAAAACTATACACGGCCGAAATCAAATTATAACACTACAGAAGTTGTCCCGATGTGTATATAAAATATGGGGGTAACGAAAAAAAAATATTACATCAATCAAATCATGTTTATTTCTTTCTTTTCGTTGCACCCATACTATTGATCCTTTGATAACGAAAATAAAGAAATAAACATGATTTTATTTTTTTTTTTTTTGTTACTCCCATATTATTATTCATTTTATATACACATCGGGACAACTTCTGTAGTCTTATTATTTGTCCTGCCTTGGAATATGATTGGTCAATTTTTCTCCATAGGTTATAATGGGTCCCTGTCGCTCCTATTCTGATTGGTCAATTCTCCTCCATAGGATATAATGGGCCACTGTCGCTCCTATTCTGATTGGCTGGATTATGCCGACCAAACAGAAGAGCTTAAAACAATTGAATTACTGTATTTCCCCGGCGATTCTCTCTATTGCAATTCCCTATGTACGGTCTCGGCGACAAACGCGTTGTTCGGGGTTTTAACTGATTTATTTTTACAGAAGGTTTTAGCTCTTTATGTGATAATGTTTTACATTAATCAAAAATGATTTTTTTATTAATACTTCAAGCCGCACTGCGCTGAGCGCCGAGATTTCAGTGCGCCGCTCTCTCCATAGACTACAATGGGGGAAGTAGCTCGCGCTCTGATTGGCTGGGATAGCCAAGGCCACCGCTAGCTCAGCCAATCAACTCTTTTCTGCATTTTTTACTGTATTTTGAACTGTCCCGCCTTGGATTTTGATTGTCAAAACTTCTCCATAGGATTAATGGGTTTTGTCGCTCCTATTCTGATTGGTCAATAGTTTTTCCATAGGTTTTAATAGGACACTGTCGCTCCTATTCTGATTGGCTGGTTAATGCTGACCAATGAGAAGAGCTTAAACAAATTGAATTACTGTATTTCCCGGCAATTCTCTCTATTGCAATTCCTTATGTAGCGTCGGTCTCGGCGACAAACGCGTTGTTAGGGATTTAAGTGCTTTATTTTTAGAGAAGGTTTCAGTTCTTTATCTGATAATGTTTGACACTTAATAAAAATGATTTTTTTATTCATACTCCATGCCGCACGGCGCTGAGCGCCGAGATTGCATTGCGCCCATCTCTCCATAGACTACAATGGGAGAAGTAGCTCACGCTCTGATTGGCTGGGATAGCCAAGCCCCCGCCGCATTAACCAATCAGCTCTTTTCAGCCTTTTTACTGTATTTTGAACTGTCCCGCCTTTGATTTTGATTGGTTTCAAAATTCTCCCTAGGGTATAATGGGTCTTTGTAGCTCCTATTCTGATTGGCTGAGATAGCCAAGCACCCGCTAGCTCAACCAATCAGCTCTTTTCTGCATTTTTACTGTATTTTTAACTGTCCCGCCGTTGATTCTGATTGGTCAATCGTTCTCCATAGGTTTTAATGGTTCACTGTCGCTCCTATTCTGATTGGCCGGTTTATGCCGACCAATGAGAATAGCTTACAGAATTTGAATTACTGTTTCCCGGCAATTTCCAATATCCGATTTCTTGATATTGCGCCGTTCTAGATCTTTGGAAAGTGATTTTTTTTTTTTTTATTATGTTTATTTTTGAGGTTCAGCTCTTTTCTGACACTGTTTTCCGCCTTTATAAAGGCGATTTTTCTGGATTCATACTCCTGCTGCACGGAGCGGAGCGCCAAGATTTCTGTCGCGATCTTCAATCTGCTTCCTCGCATGTTCCTATCCTGCTTCACTTCGCCGGAGCATTTAGACCAAAATAAACCAGGTCTGCCTGGTGGAGCTGCCGAGCGCTGCATTGCGGCTCGCTTTGCTGACTCGCGATCGTACATGCCTCGGAGTATACGAGCGCGCCGCGTCCCGCCCCGGAACGCCTACACCACGCCCACACCGCGCCCATTGCCGCCCCTTCATGCGGGGCGCAGCTGAAAGTGGTGAACGCTGCGCCTAACATTGCATCCTTGCGTCCGACAGGGGGATTCGGGCCGGGAGGCGCACTATACGCCAAAAAACAGGCGTAAAGCCCTTTCATACATGTCGCCCTATGTTTTCTCTGACACATACCACATACTATTTGTTGTTTTACATTTAATCTTTCCTCTTAGCTAAGAGCTTTTGAGCTATGAGTTTAATGGATGCCTGAGACCGATGCCATAAAGTGACATCCATCAGCCATTTTGTCTTATTGTAAAAAACAAATACATTTAACGTATATATTTTTACAGGATAGAATAGCATAGTTTACTACACTGTTTCATACCCTTTTTTTTTAACAGTATAACAATGTATATTGGTCAGATAGAGGCCAAACAGCCACTTCTGGTCTTCACCTGACTATCATGGACATGCATATCATACAGTATTTGCTGGAAGCTTTACTGGTGTAAACATACATTAAAAGTGACGTGAAGACGCCTTTATTCAAACATGTCATAAGGTCTCATTGAACCATCACTAATGTCTCTAACATACAGTCTGTAGTTATTATACTAGAGATACATTTGTCACTTTTGTAAAGAGACGCATTAGAATGATGGACACCAACGTAGAAGAGCATGCTAATTCTGGTGTCTTTATAGCTTTCTTACATCCGACTTTAGCCCTTCCGCCCATATCAATCCTGTCACATCCATTTCCACTTTATACCATTTGATTCTTAAAGATTATTCCATTTATGTCATGAGTGAACTGAGCGCAACTCAACTGCACCCCCTTGACGAAATGGTAAAGCATGAATTGTGACTTTTTAGTGACATCATCTTGAGGGGTAAATGAAAGCAATAAAAAAGACAGACAAATTACCCATCATATTAAATTAACCACTATCATACAATGTACGGAATGTCACATGCCTAGGAAAACAGGACTTTCTATTACACTCAGTAATAATATGTACTCTGATGTGCATGGAATAAAAAAGAAAATTACTATTTTTTCAAGCTGTGCCATTAAAAGCATGATTCCATTGGCAGTCACAGTAGCAGCAGCAGGCTGACTATGAGTCACAGTGCATGTTCATCCTTTAATTTCTGTTTTGTTCTGAATAAAGATAATGGCCACTATAACAGCAGCTGCTCCAATAATAAGCCAAGGTTTCTTGTATGATACAAGTAAACCATGAAAAGAACTATTAGGAACAGATTAAAATAAAATAATATGCTTATTAGTGTTATAGTACTAACATGGAAATAGGGGGCAGAACTAAATATAGGAGACTGTTCACACTAACATCACAGCCACGACACTGTGACAGATTAGTTTGATCCAAACTGATACTAATAAATCCAACGGCCTTGGTAAGGTCTGTTAGGGTTTCTTTGGGGTTTACATTCTTTTTTTTAACACTGCACTATTCTTGATGTCGAAGTTACTGGGATGACTGAAACACAAATGCACAGTCTTTAGTAAATTAACTATTACAGTTTTAATAATAACTTTGTTTTTCTTGAATAATATGCACCATTATTACTTACAATTGTCCTTATCTTTTACTCATTGTGGTTCATTATCCATAAAGGTTCATCGTTGTCAGGGCCGTTCCTAGGCTAAATTGAACTCAGGGTGGGGTGAAGAAATTTCGCCCCCCACTTCCACTCTCCCGTAACATTATGTGCCACGATGCGACACATTGCATCACCGTCAACCAAATATACAAAAAGCTTTAACACAATGTGCTACATATAAAACTACTAAATAATAGTCATGCAGTTACCAAATAACACTGCTACACAAAACCAGAATCCCAGGCTAATAGTACCAATATCCTATTAAGACCACATGTCACCAGCACATAGTGACCAAATAATACCGCCACACCGTTGACCACGTATCACTACCACATAGTGACCGAATACCGCAACACCGTGACCACATATCACGACCACATAGTAACTGAATAATACACCATACCATTACTGAATACAAACCATTATACTACAACCTATATTACTGGCATACAGTGACCATATAGTAGTGGATACCAGCTGTACCAGCTCTGCAAACATATAAGGGATTACAGTAAAGTTACATCCAGGCACTTACAGGAGACATCTCTGAAGAGTTATTCTCTTTCTCTTTTTCTTCTCCATCTGTCCCAGACGCTATGACGTATTCTCCCGGCCACGACTCTTCACTGTAGAATTTACAAAATAAATATCTTAGACTTCTCAATTTATCAGCACTTTTTCCACCAATTTCTATCTCTGTACAAACTCCCCATCTATAGCACCTCATATGGTAGCCATGTAATAGGCCCCCTGTAGCCAGACAGTAGCCCCTGGAAACCATGTAGTAGCCCCTGTAGCCAGATAGTTGCCCCTGTAGCTAGTTAATATGTCCCCTTTAGCCATGTAGTAGCCCCCTGTAGCCAGGTAATATGTCCCCTGTAGCCAGGCAGTAGCCCCTGTAGCCATGTAGTAGGCCCCTGTAGCCATGTAGTTGCCCCCTTTAACCAGGTAGTAGGCCCCTATAGCCGGGTAGTAGCCCCTGAAGTAGCTCTCTATAGCCAGGTAGCAGCCCCTGTAGTAGCCCCCTATAGCCAGGTAGTAACCTCTGTAGTAAGCCCCTATAGTCAGATAGTAACCCCTATAGCCCAGACTAGCCCCTATAGCCATGTAGTCGCCCCCCTGTAGAGGGTATGAAACAAGAAATTTCAGCACTCGTGCTCCGCTCGGCGTAAATTAGGAAAAGTGTGAGTTTGAAAAAACGCACTTTATTGGACAAGAGTAAAAAAGGTATAAAATCACAGAAACACTACATCTTGTTGACGGCAGTTTTCAGGCCATTTAGATGGCCCTTAGTCATAACACAAACGTAGTAGAAACAAAACCAATTATAAACCACTTTCCTGAAAGCACAATTAGCGAAAACACCTGAACTTTAACTCTTTAATGGTTTATAAAAGACATTGCTTGAAGAAAGATTTATGACATATAAAATGTACACTATAATCTGATGCAAACAGTATTAATACAGAGAATATGACATATATTTAATAATATACAGAAGGTCCGATCAATAATTCAGGCCTGCAAGATATCGTGTAACTAAAATAAGAAATCAATGGGTTCTCTATAGGTGAGTAACCTCCTCCAATTTCCCCCACGGGGGGGTTTTGTTAACTGTTCTATAGCCCTAACATCGAATAAGAACTCAGAATCTCCAGCATGGATCGTCTCTAAAGGAAAATCTTTGGACCACCCGAGACCGCTTCTTGTACGAGTGTGACTACGTCATAAATAGCTCCCTAATTTCACACATGTAGGCAACTGTGGTACAGCCAATATACTGGAGTCTCACATTGATCACACCAAATCAATAGATACCCACATGATTCACTGGTGGCAATTTATGAATGAGGTGATAGATATGATTTTTTTGATATAGCATGGACGAAAACGTGTTTCCTTTGTCATATAATTTGCAGAGATTGCATCTGCTCGTTCACACTTGAAAGAGCCTTTTAAATCTACAACCACTCTTGTTTTCGTTCTTACGTTCCATATACATGCTCGGTGAGACGAGTTACCTATTGATTTTGACTAGTGGAAATAAATCTGCAACCTGTTCTAAAATTTTTTCGTAGCGAAGGATCCCATCGAGAGTAAGGGTAGATATTTTTTAACAAAATTTTACAACATGAGAAAATTGCGACTAAAGGTGTATGAAACTAATTTGATGGTCATTATTAATTTCGGTCTCGAATATATGAACAATTCTGACCTTGGTTTGGTTTCCCCACTTTGGTAAAAGCCTGTTGTATTTGATACCGATTGGTATCCCCTTTGTTTGAGTCTATCAGATATATTGGATTTCTCCCTTGCCTATGCATCGTTTGTGCTCACAAAATTCACTTGCCCTTATGAACTCTCCTACAGGTAATTTGATACATGTCTGGGATGACAGCCTGGAGGCTCCTAATATCCCATTTCTGAATGGTTTTCCTGTATGTCAAGGTGTTAATCTTTTCCATTTGTGATGTCTGCAAGTTAGTTTAAAAATTCCTTAAAAAAAAAAAAAAAAATGTTTAATTTCGATTTATTGCTTTCCCCAAGTAAAATTTTAGAGTTTTCTTGATTTATCCATTAATGTAATCTACAAATTTGTTGGGATTGCAGCAGGTGAACCTTTCCATATAACCAGGTATCATCTAATAACCGTGCTGTAAAAATAGATTGTCTTCTGAAAAGGGAATTATGGATGGAATATATGAATTTCCCTCCCACCAAGCACGAATATTTTGCAATAGAAGGGGAGAAACACGAGCCCATAGGCCACGCCTGAATTTTGCAAAAAAAAAATTTTATCAAATAAAAAATAATTATCTGTAACAGAAATCTACAACTTGTGACAATGATTGTTTAAATGTTTTCATCAAATCTTGTAATTCTATTAATTGACAATTCAAGGCTGTAATGCCAAAGAGTGTGGAATGGAAGTTATAAATCCGAATGTTCACAAGATACCCAAGTAAAGAGTATGCCAAATGGTGTTCTCTAGATATGGAGAATATCTCCTGGAATCCCTTATTAGTCTGAGGTGAGCGTAGTACCAAAGGTTGCAAATTCCTATCTACCCACCATACTCAAGTTCAGATGGAAGCCCTATGCCCGAAATTATAGTGCGCAATGTGTGGAAAAATACCCTTGTGGTTTAGGAAAACGTGGAAGATTGGAATCTGTAAATTTAACTGTCATGCTTTCTTTCTGTTTAGATGTGAGAATATGAGGTGATAACCCTCCTCAAAAATTTTTCCTACCCGGTTTGGAAACATTTGGTGGGATCAGATGAAAAAGATCCTATATATATCTACACAAGCATATTTAGAATTATCTCTATGATATGATCTTATCCAAAATTGTATGATACTACCCTTGTCAGATGACGAATTTATGATGTAGGGATTAGCCTTTAAATTCCTTAAGCCCTAAATTGTTGGATGTGAGATTATTTTCGTGTATGTATTAATTTTGTTGTGTAAATCTTTCAGATCCTGTGCCACTAGATAACTGAAAGTCATCCAGAATTTTGACTCTAGAATTCAAGGGTAAAATCTGAATGTTTTATATATTGAAGATTTCATTTCTGAACTGATATATGATTACTATTATATCATCATTTAGATCTTCTAAAAACAGGATAGATCTTGGTCAAAAATTCAAACCCCTAGGGAAAAATCTTGATTTGGTTCACTGGTTTGATCTCACTAATGGAATCTCTCATCAAAAAATGTCTTTGACAGTTTAGTCTCTGACAAATCTGTTCACAATCTTTTATGTATCAAAAAGGTCAAAGTCCGTGGAGGAAAACTAAAATACACCTTACTTAATACTGAAAGTGATTCTGTATCTAGAATACATCAGATCGATTCATTACTGAATATTTGAGAACAGTATTCAGTGAGCTTCCTCTTCTGCAAGTTCATCTAGCGAGATTCTTGATGTATTCCGAGTTTGGATGATTTCGCGGTGCCCTCCTGGGCTTCTTCCCCGCCCTCCTCGTGCGTTTGGAGGATGCATATGTCCCATTGTGCTCCTCTTGCGGTTTTTTGGAAAGAATGTCTTTGGACTGTGCAGCCAATTCTAGTCAACGAGGATCTGCATAATAACCATCGGAATCCGAAGTAATCTGTGCATGTCTCTGTAATATCCCTTCCTAATGCCGGAAAGAAACTTTTTGACTCCCCTTTTGTGTTTGGATTTTCTCATATCGCGATCAGGAAACTCTTGTAATAGATATGCCAGCTGAAGATTTTTCCTTGTGAAATAGTCCATGGAGTCTCTGTCAAATTTTAGTTTTGTTTGATGGACACTATTCATCTTCAGGTTCTTTAAATTGATTTAAGTTTTTCATCCAGGTCACAATAAAGGGAATCTGTTTTTTCATACGCTGTTAAAGTCTGCTTGATTTCATTGCAGAGGAGTTTTCCATAATTGTTAAGTTTCTTGTTCATGGCTTGATGATGAAACGCATTAGATCATGAGCTTTCATGCACAAGATAGTATTCCATTGTTCAATAAAGGAATCATCATAAGTAAAAGGTAGGTGTTTTGTTTTAATCTTCCACCCTGGTACCATATTTTGTCAATATATGATGGCAAATGTGGTACTATCCCACCACAATTTTATTTGTTTGTGCATAATTTTTTTCTAATTCCATCATCTTTGACGTAAATCTGAGTTTTTTCCCTGTGCATAGAGGAAAAATCCCTTCCAAAAATGGATAAAGCTCTATATGTCTTATCCACCATATTATCGATGACGCAACATTATTCAGGCTCCAAGTGGTAAATTAGTGCGGAAATATCAATTTCTTGCAGTGCAACAGATCCATCAAAAATTTAAAAAGCCGGGAGGGGGGAAAAACACAAGGACCCCAAACTAACTGGAAAATAAGGAATTTTTGCTAATGAACTTGCAGAAAGAACCCAACTGAATACAGTTTAAAATATTCTTGAATCATCTCAGATTTTCGATTCCCCCTTTTGTATTTTTGGGTCTTAAAATTTTGTTCCCTCCACGGACTTTGCCTTTTTGAACAAAAAAAATGTAAACAGTTTTGTCAAGCACTAACTGTCAAAAGACATTTTTTTTGATGGGGGATTCCAATTAGGGATCAAAACCAATGAAACAAATCAAGATTTTTTCCTAGGGGTTTGAAATTTTCTGAAAAAAATTTTTCTATCCTGTTTTTAAAAAATCAAAATGATAAAATTTTTCGTAATCTTTTTCAGTTCAGAACTTTAAAAAATTTCTTCTATTAAAAATTCAGATTTTACCCTTGAATTTTAAAGGGTCAAAATTAGGGAAATTTTTTTTTTCTAGTGGAACAGGGAATCTGAAAGATTTACCAAAAAAATTTAATAATACCAAAATAATCCAATCCAATCAATTTGGGGGCTCAAAAGGAATTAAGGCAAATCCCTCTTCATAATTCTTTTTCCATCTGCAAGGGGTAGTATCACTACAATTTTGGAAAAAAGATCTAATCAAAGAAAAAAATTTCAAAAAATCTTAGTGATACAGATTATATATAGTCTTTATCATCTGATCCCCCCCAAATGTTTCCAACCCGGTAGAAAAAATTTTGGAGGAGGGTTTTTATCACCTCAAATTCTCACAGCTAAACAGAAAAAAAGCAAGGGGCAGTTAAAATTTCCCCCCCCAGTTTTAATCTTCCCCGCTTTTCCTAAAACCCACAAGGGTTTTTTTTCCACCACCATTGCGCCCTTATTTTTTGGGATAGGATCCCTTTTTTGAATTTGAGTATTGGGTTTGAAGCATTTGCAACCTTTGGGGACTACGCTCACCTAGCACATAAGGGTTCCCCGAGATATTTCCCAAAAAAAACTAAGAACACCTTTGGAAAAATTTTTTATAATGGGTTTTTTGTGGGGAAAAATTCGGCATTATTTTCAATTCCCTTCCACACTCTTGGCTTTTTTGTTTTTTTCAATTAAATAAATACACAGATTTAAAAGATGAAAAACCATAAAAAAAATACATTTGTTACGTTGTGAATTTCTGTTACAGCTATTATTTTTTTTTTTTTAAAATTTTTTTTTTTGCAAATTCCGGGGGTTGCCCCAAATGGGCTCGGTTTCTCCCATCCTTGCAAACATATACTTTGCTTGGGGGGAGGAGAAATTCATATATTCCATCCATAATCCCTTTTCAGAGACATCTATTTTTACAGCAGGTACATAGATGATACCTTGAATTTATGGGGGAAAGGTTAACCTGCTGCAATCCCAAAATTTTTTTT
>JAODAL010052534.1:0-25905 GCA_025379985.1 Phyllomedusa bahiana
AGGAAAAACAAAGCCCCCCCTGTACGGGGAACTCCCATAAACAGAATGGAAAACAGCCCCCCCCTGACGGGAACTCCCATAAAACAGAATGGAGAACACAGCGTCCCCTGTACTGGGGAACCATCCCATAGAATAGATCGAAAGAACACAGCATTTCCCTGAAACTGGGAAACTCCCTAGAACAGAAATGGAGAACACAGCGCTCCCTGTACTGGGAACTGCCCATAGAGGGAAATGGAGAACACAGCGCTCCCCGGAAACTGGGAACCTCCCATAGAACAGAATGGAGAACACAGCGCTCCCTGTACGGGGAACTCCCATAGAGCAGAATGGAGAACACAGCGCTCCCCTGTTCTGGGAACCTCCATAGAACAGAATGGAGAACACAGCGCTCCCCTGTACTGGGAACTGCCATGGAACAGAATAGAGAAGCTTTTTTATTGTTTTAAAAATGATGGATCATTACAATAGGATGCTCAATGAATATAAAACAATATATACAATATATACACTAGCCGTATGTCTTCCCCTAGCTTGTCCAGAGTATTCCCATTCTTACTCCCACCTTTCCTTGCCTCATACCTCCTCGCCCTTTCTAAATTCCCATTATTTTCCCACCTCTATTGATTTTCATATCCATATATTTACACATATTCAATATACAGAGAATTTACATATTATCAATATCATATATATAATTATTTACTATCTTATTCACACTGATCTCCAAACCTAATCCCCAGAGTGCTGGTCCCTCAGTCTTTAGTCCAAGTATTTCCAGAGTCTATGTCCCATCATGGTTAATTCCTTCCTTTCCCAACCCCCTATTTACACCCCCTCCCAACCTATCTGTCCACCTTACCCCATCTTGAAGGCTCTGGTTCGGTGTTTGTAGCCTTTTTCCCTCATCTTATCTATTTAAAAGGAAAACAAAAAGCTTTGTGTGCATAGAAATACAGCCACTGTGTAGAGGTATACTCCTAAATGAACCTAGGACACTTTTTATCCAAAACGGTTTCTCATTTAATTAGTAGCAAACTTTTAAAACAACATGTAATGCAAAGTAGCACAACATAAGTTACTTATCGATAGAGATATTTAAATAACGTAAGGACCCGGAAACGTCGCAGCAGAGCAATTGCACACATCCCAGACCAGGCGACATCGCAGCACTATCCACCACGCCGGACAAGCTGTCCAGATATCCGGACTTACCGCTGAGAAATTTATGCTTTAGGCCTGAAACCTGAAGGCCGGAATATCGTATGGACTACTCCACAATTGGAGAATCAAAATAACCGCAAGTGTTGTTTTACATATCTATTTTGTTACCGTGCTATATACATCACAGCGTTACTCTTTGCAGCGTGATTAACTTTGCCGGACAACCTGTGCAGATTGCCGGACATAGCAGTGCAAACTGCAAGAAAAAGCACTTTAGGCTGAAACCTGAACGCTTTATTGAATTAGTCCTAGACTGGAGAAAATAAAAACCGCAAGTGTTATTTAAATATCTCTATCGATAAGTAACTTATGTTGTGCTACTTTGCATTACATGTTGTTTTAAAAGTTTGCTACTAATTAAATGAGAAACCGTTTTGGATAAAAAGTGTCCTAGGTTCATTTAGGAGTATACCTCTACATAGTTACTAAATACGGGGTATGAGGAAAGTGCCCATATACACTCACCGGCCACTTTATTAGGTACACCTGTCCAACTGCTCGTTAACACTTAATTTCTAATCAGCCAATCACATGGCGGCAACTCAGTGCATTTAGGCATGTAGACATGGTCAAGACAATCTCCTGCAGTTCAAACCGAGCATCAGTTATGGGGAAGAAAGGTGATTTGAGTGCCTTTGAACGTGGCATGGTTGTCGGTGCCAGAAGGGCTGGTCTGAGTATTTCAGAAACTGCTGATCTCCTGGGATTTTCACGCACAACCATCTCTAGGGTTTACAGAGAATGGTCCGAAAAAGAAAAAACATCCAGTGAGCGGCAGTCCTGTGGGGGGAAATGCCTTGTTGACGCCAAGGTCAAAGGAGAATGGGCAGACTGGTTGAGCTGATAGAAAGGCAACAGTGACTCAAATAGCCACCCGTTACAACCAAGTAGGCAGAAGAGCATCTCTGAACGCACAGTAACGGCAACTTTGAGGCAGATGGGCTACAGCAGCAGAAGACCACACCGGGTGCCACTCCTTTCAGCTAAGAACAGGAAACTGAGGCTCCAATTTGCCCAAGCTCAACGAAATTGGACAGTAGAAGTTTGGAAAAACATTGACTGGTCTGATGAGTCTCGTTTTTCTGCTGCACTTTCGATGGTAGGGTCAGAAATTTGGCTCAACAACATGAAAGCAGGGATCCATCCTCCTTCGTATAAAGGGTTTCAGGCTGGTGGTGGTGGTTCATGGTGGGGGGAATATTTTCTGGCACTTTTTGGGCCCTTGGTCCCAAATTGAGCATCGTTGCAAACCTTGTGGAATCTATGCCACGAAGAATTGAGGCAGTTCTAAAGGGAAAAAGGGGTCCAACCCTTACTAGCATTTAACCTAATAAAGTGGCCGGTGAGTGTATATACCCCTACACATGCGGATAAAAAAGAAAAATAGGGGTAATTTTGTGAAATTCATAAAATCAGCCACACCAGGAGTGAAGTCTGCAAGATCGTTGCCCAGAAAAAAAACCACCTCCAAAAAGTGGCCGTTTCTGGGGCCCCTTTAATCCCCAACCCCCAACGATTTCCCGGGTCGCTAAGAGTGCCTATTTTACCTCCTCCACTGGAAGGATTTTCTGACGCATCGACACTAAACACTGTGCACACCACATGCGACACCACCTCCTAATGGGTAGTGTTCTGCTGGGGGATCCTGGCAACATCTGGATGGGCATGTGCATCACTTAAAGGGGTTTTGCCAAGAAGTGATTTCCTCCCCTAACAGGCTGTACTCCCCCCTTGAGCCTTGAAAAGTGGCGTTGTTTTCGGGTTTAAAAAAACAAATACCTCCTCCATGATGTCATCGCTCCACCTCCCATGCACGCTCCTGATACTCAGTCTCTGTCTCTGTAGTTGAGCAAACATATTTGGCTAAATCACAGAGGAAAACTGTATTGTGCACAAGCTATAGGGGTTTGTTTTCCCCTTTTATTGTCAGGAGTAAAGATAAGCTCTGAGCAGCCAGCCTTCACTGACTACAGACAGGGGAGGGGAGGGAGGAGGGCTGTGCATGTTTACTCAGATAATTACATTACAACCAGCGGATTCTCTATACAGGAGACAGGCTCGCCCAAGAAACAAAGCTATTTCAGAAAAGCCCATAACACTTATTTTTTTTTCTCCCCCCTCCCTTTTAAAGCTGTTCCTGTGTCCTGCCATCAGAAAAAGTGCAAACAAAGCAAGCTTCCAGATCACCCTGTCCACTAAAGTAAACACAGGGAAAAAAAGGGGACTAAGTCAGGCTGCAGCTTTTCTGAGGATTCACTTTTTTAACACAAAAAATTTTTAATTTTAGAATTTTTAACTAAACCCCCCCCCATTTTTTTAGGAGGGGAAAATTTTTTACAACCAATGGGCATTTTTTAAAAAAATTTTTAGGTGCAAAAAAAAAAAACCCCTTTTTTAATTTTACTTTTACTGTGATACCTACCACCTACTTAACCATGGTACACACCAAGTGCTTTTCTTCATCTCAGCAGATTCACTAATGGTAGGATAATGCCTCCTGGGGCTACAGTGCAAAAATTGTCCAAAAAATGATAAACATGACAAAGAGTTCATGGTGGAGATTGCCTTCAAGTTCCCCAGATCTGAATCTGGGGATGGGTAGGAGACCAAGAATAATGCATGGAGGCCAGAGCTTACAACTTACAGGTCTTACAGGCAATGTCTGGGTACCAGGGGCCCACCATGGAGTTTTATTCTTTAGGCACAATCATAGTTTACTAAAGTGGTGGGTTGTTTGAGGAAAGACAGATGTTCAAGTTCAACCAAGGGTTGAAAAGAATGTTGGATGAAGGGAGGAAATGGAATGTGTTAAACTGGGGGCCAATATGTGGCCAAGAACTCAATCTGACCTACAAGGAATATTGTTTAGTTCCATAAATTTGGCGCTGATCCAGAAGCTGATAGATATAGGTAAATTCAGCTTACATAAAAGCATAATGTTTTATTCAGTACGTAAGTAGTTAATCTTAAGCCCTTGACCCACCAAGTGGAGTTAATTCTTAGGGACCTCTTACAAGTGGAGTTTGATTTTTAGACTCACCCAGTAGAGTTGATGCTTTGGGCTTCACATGGAATGATGCTGTCATGGGCATCACCAGTGGAGTTTGATGCTTGGTCTAGCAACCAATGGGAGTGATGCCTTGGTGCTTCACACAGTGGAGAATGATGCTTGGGCTTCACCAGTGAGATGAATTAGCTTGGGGCTCACAGTGAGATGATGCATGGGGCTCTAGCGCAGTGGAGTTGATGCTGTGCTCAAAAGTGAGATGATTTCTTGTAGCCCTACCAGTAGATTGTGATGCTTGGGGCCCACCAGTGGGAAAGGTTTGTGCTTAGGCCCACGCATGGGAGCTGTAGTTTCGTTGGGGCTCTACCATGTAGTTGGTGGTAGGTCTTTCTGCGCCCCAGGTGGAGCTGAATTTCTTTGGGGCTTAGCACTACAAGTGGAGTTGGGTTCATGGGCCCAGCATGTGTGAGATTGGGGATTCTAGGATCACCTACCAGCGGATCTGATTCTTAGGGGCCGCCCACCATGAAGTTTGATGCCTTGAGGGCAACGCACCCTTAGTGTTTATTTCCTGGAGTCCCGTCAGTGGAAGTATTCTCCACTATGTCGACACGTAGTGGAGTGATCCTTGGGTTCCAACAGCAAAGTATGATTCTTGAGGGGCCCCTCACACCAGTTGAGATGATTCCTTGAGACCCGTAACAGTGAAAGTTGATTCTCGGCGTAGGCTCCTTACCAGTGAGCTGATTTCTTTGGGCCGCACCAATGAGTTTTTTGTTCTTGGGCCACCAGTGAGCTGAGTTCATTTGAGAACCCAACAGTGAAGGTTGATTCTTCAGTGGCCACACGCAGTGTAGTTTTGATTCTTGAGCCCACCCACAGTGGAAATGAATTCTTGGGACACCACCAGTGAGTTTTGATTCTGGGGCCAACCAGTGAGATGATTCTTTAGGGCCCCCCATTTTGAAATTGATCCCTGGGCCCACCACTACATCGTGGCTTAATACATGACTGCATACATACTGCATATGCCCCCCCCCCCCCCCTCCCCCCCCCGACACCCCCCCCCCCCCCCCCCCCCCCCCCCCACCCCCCCCCCCCCCCCCCCCCCCACACCCCCCCCCCCACCCCCACCCCCCCCCCCCCCCTACCCCCCTCCCCCCCCCGCCCCCACTCCACCCCTCCGCCCGTCGCCCCCCCCCACCACCCTCCCCCCCCCCCCCCCCCCCCCCCCCCCCCCACCCCCCCCCACCCCCCCCCCCCCCCCTCCCCCACTCGCCCCCCCCCGCCCCCCCCCTGTTTTTTATTTTTTATTATTGATGTTTTTTTTTTTTTTTATTTTTTTTTTGTTTTGTTGGTGGGGGGTGGGGGGGGGGGGTGGGGGGGGGTGGGTGGTGGGGGGGGGGGTGGGTTGGGGGGGGGGGGGGGGGGTTAGGAGTGGGGGGTGGGGGGGGGGGTGGGGGGGGGGGGTGGGGGTTGGTGGGGGGGGGTGGGGGGGGGTTGGGGGGGGGTTTGTGGGGGGGGTGGGGGGGTGGAGGGGTGGGGGGGGTGGGTGGTGGGGGGGGGGGGAAATAAAAATAAATAATTTTTATTTTTGTTGTTTTTTTTTTTTGTTTTTTTTTTTTTGTTGGTTTTGGTTTTTTTTGTTTTTTTTCTTCGTCTCTTTTCTCGGTTGCCTATTATCTCCCTGAAAAGCAGCCCAAAGCCTGACAGACGCAGGGGACAGATGCAGGGGTCCACCGTGGGTTTCCCCTGCTCCCCTGTTGACTAGTTAAGCCTGCATATCTGACCTGCTACTAATACTACAGGACTAGAGGCCTTGTGGAGTCCCAGACACTTATTTGCAAACATGAATGGGACCTAGGTTGTGTTGAAGCTGATTTATTATCTGACAAGAGTTGAAATCGGCAAGGTTTTTTTATGTTGATGACGATTATTTAGATCATGCGATGAATTTTAGGTTAAAAATCTGTGGCATCATCTATTAAGATCGCTGTCCTTATTTTCGGCGCTTTCCTGTAATTTTGGCGTGCCAGCAAATCAGATTACAGAATAGGGAGCAGGGTGAGAAAATGTGTGTGCGACGTCAGTGACTGGTATGTGTATATGGTGCCGATTGTGCTGGAAATCACATGCCTAGTCGGTTTTAACAATAGAAACAGCCCTTCCAGTCTCAGCCTCAAAGGTTCTTCCTCTCTCATAGCAGAAGGGACGTGCGCTCTGCCTGTGTCCAAACGAGCTCTAGTGAAATTATTCTATTGTCTTTCAACGAGAGAAACCTTCCTACTATTAGCATGCGTGATCCTTACAACCTTAGTTAGATTAGAGATTGGAATGATTTTTATGTAGTTTAGGTAGAGAATGTTAAAAGGAAGCATCTACCGCTGGTAAAGTCACGGGGGGGGGAGCGGAGGGGGGACCCCACGCGTGCGAACACAGAACACAGCTCTATAAAGAATACGTTGATAAAGTTCACCAGACCTTAGTGTAGACATTGCATCATGCAAATAGCTTTCATTATAAACAGTTTTCTTATTGGAAATATTTTTTTCCTGGGATATTGGCAGTCTGAAAGCTTATATTTAGGAATAAACACATCATTTCTTAGGTAACTTGCATGTCCTCTTTGTTAGCAAAACTTTCCAATTTTATTATCAGGTAAAATACATTGTCAAGGTAGGTGTGTTTTCTTTTTACAATTTTGCTCCATTCTACCTTGGTGATATATCCACCCTTGCAGTTAAATTAGAATCCAGCTATTTTTTGTAGTCAGCACAGTGTGTGGTTAGTTGCCGAGTAAATACCATTTGTTAGATTATCCGAATACATGTTTCAGATACTGTTCTTTTTGACTTTTGGCGCACTACAGCTTTTGTTCATTGAGAACCTTGCACTATAACTGTGAATAACTAGCAATTTTGTGTAGTCACCTACAGGTGAAGTTGATAGGTGCCTAAAAAGATTACCTTTTAAATTAATTCCAGTATATATTCCAGAACAGGATGAGTTTTTTCACTTTGGTCTAGTCAGAGCTTTTGTCATACTGGTGGATACGAGAGCTACTTTTGGTAAGTTTTTTTAAATTTGAATACAGGCAATCTTAGTAGTCAACCAAAAAGTTGGAAAATTGATAGGTGCCATAAAAAATACTTTTATATCCCGTATACAGTTCAGTATACGTTTTTTTTTTTCACTTTTGTGCGCGGGCGCAGGCTTGTTGATAGTAGGCGCTAACCTTGCAGTCTAAATTTGATCCAGCAATTTATGTTTTTGATTTTGAGGATTGGAGAATACTTGATTTTGCCGGTCCTGTTTAAGATAAGAAAACTTTGCCCAAAACTCTTCCCATAACCTTCCTCTAATTTTATATTTCTCTAACATGAGCGAATGCTGGTGTAATGCGAGCAAGAGGGGGGTAGCACATGGAGTAGACGGTAGCGAGAGAAAGGTGGCTCTTCCAGTGCTGGCGACAACTACGCGAAGCCAGCGATCGTTCAGTTTGCAGGAACTCGCCCAGGCCTGTCATCGGCTGGGTCAGGGAGCCCTTTCCTGTGAATGCTTAAAGTAACGAACTAGCGACAGCCAGATCAGTCCTTCAGTTGGTTAATATGCAACCTGCTAGTCCGAGCACAAAGTGTCGATGTTTTAGATTTTTGTGGGGCATTTGGCCTGTGATCATTGCAGCTAGAACTACAGGTCCTATGAAAAAATTGATTTCTTTCTAACAGAACATTGTTCTCACAATTGTCAATGAGTGGCCTCCAGGGTGGATGGTCGCTGTACCCAGAACAGGAAATATAGGTAGAGGAACACTAGTTAATGGGACACATATTGCAAAAATGACTTGTTTTTGCAAGATCTTTAAACATAGCTATCAACCCCTATTTTAATACAATATTAAAAAAGAGAAACAAGACATGTGGGAATTTTTAATAAAGAATTGTTTTCTAGAATAAACTATGACTACCGAACAAAACTTGCATAGTACAAAAAAATGCTCAGTAAAAAAAATTCCTCTGAATTGTACAAGGGAGGTACAGGCAAGACTTTGAACCAATGTAAGGTTGATTCAGATGACATGGATTAGTGGAGCACTGGAACGAGATGAACAAAGTATCAGGAGAACAATTTTTCTCTCCCAGCACGTTTTGAGTAAAAATTTAGAAAAAAATGCAATAAAAATAGCACCTGGGGTGGAACAGATCGATCACACCAACACGCTAAGTATTTGCCCAAGTGAAGCTCAATTGGTCACACTCATATAAGGATGGGGCTACAGCGCATACTCAGGACAGGGACAGTAAAATGTCCCCCCCAGTGAAAACTAAAATGGTACGGTTGAAAAGACTCCTTTTTTCCGGCACTTTTTAAAAATGTGGGGTTCTGCAGGTTTGGGCTCATGCTGCCGTTCCAGAGGAACAAGGATATTCAAATGTCAGTTCAAGTAAGATGACATGGTTCAAATCATAATGCCTTCAGGCACAACTTTTTTAATTTTGGGTGAATGCAGGTTTAGAGGTCAGGCTGTTGGTACAAGACGGGATAGTAGAAATGGACTTGTGACTTTTTTTTCTGTGACTATTATTAACCTAGAGTGAGTTGCCTAAGATGTAGCACGTAATCCATTTGACTGTTGTGGATGTTAATTCAGCTTACTCACTGAGCCCTGTGGTTATAGAAATGAAGTGTTGTTGCTCACCTCCATTAGACTTAAATGGTCCATGCTACGGCGATAATCTATCATCGACCAATTTCATCGAATATCTTATTGTGTAATTCCAGTTATTCTGACCATCGACGTCTCGATGAGATGATAGTCAACGTAATGCGCACATCACTTTAGACCCAAGGCTAATAGAAATGGATAATTATACAATGTGTTTTATGTTCATATTTGTGGCTGTTTCTTCTTATTGGAGGTTTTCCCCCCTTCCTTTCCTTTCCTTCTTTACTGCATTTGTCCTTTAATTACATATTTTTCACTGTCGCTTTTCCATCGTTTTAGGATCTGCAGTTAATTCAATAGATTGAAATTACTGCGTTTATGCAGTATTAAAAGGAGAACCAAAAGGGGAGAAAATAAGAAGTGGACACATCTGCGCAATTTTTCCTCCCGATTCCGCCAGTATAATTGCAAGCAAGTCTGAAGAACGACATATCGCATCCGGTCGTCCTTTATCCACCGCAGCCTCAGAGATCTTGAATAATACAGTTTTTCACGCACCAGGAGTCCTTGAAAATTCTCCGACAGAATGAGGTAATTGCAGAGCCTAGGAGGATGTCATGAACCATGCAGGATTCCGCTTTCCGGTTCCAGCCTCCGCACCTGGGAAGCCGCGCCAGCCTAATCGCCCCCCGTCCGCGCACCTCGCTTCAGCTTCTTAGAGTGGGGTCCTCTCGAGGCGTGTTAACACCTGTTCTGATCTAATTTGCAAAACCAAATGGAAAAAGTATCCGCGTTTGGCCGTCCATTCGGGTGAATTGTGTAGTTTAATTGCATGTCAAGCATCATTTTGCAGAATTTCCCAGGGTTTATTTTTCTATAGTGTGCGAGAAATGCACAGGCGATTTACCCACGTTCTGCCTGTCCATGGGGCCGATCACACTCAGTCTCATTGATAAATCAATCCCGCGTACAAGTTTTTTGAATCGAGTAATGATGCAGCCAGAAAGAGAAGTCTAATCCTTCACTGATATTTTTGGGTAGTAGCTCCCTGAGGGAAGCAGAATGATGCTTGGGTTGTGCTAACCAGTATGGCTATTGGCATTATGAACTGAAATGTGATGGGCAATAACTAAGAGATGAGCAACATAAAAAGGTCCATTCTGATAGAACCTTGAACTTTTTGTGAGCTTTCGGTCGAGGTTCTATCAAACTTAAACTCGAACATTTCAACTCCATTTAAAGTCTAATGTGAGAAGATGTTTCTGGTAATTTTTTATAAGCCTTATTACAGGGTAGAGGAGAAGTCTGGGAAATTGACTCATCCATGAACAGTAACTGGGAAGACTTGGAACAACTAGGTGAAGAAAAATAGGGCTCTGAAGAGCGATAGAAAAAAAAAAACTGAGAGGCCAGAAACACATCATTATCCTTTATCAAAATGGCGATCGTGAAGAGTTATGAGGAGGAACAGCTTGCAATCGAGGGGCGTAGTGCTATAGGGGTGCAGCGGTAAGCAGCTGCTACAGGGCCCTGCATCCTGAGGGTGGCTGCCTACAAAATCAAAAGCCAGTCTTTGACACATAGGAGATTTGGAGACCCGTGTGTTATAACTATATTCCTGAATCCAACCCCAAAACTGCAAAACAGAACTTTTTGGCACTGAGTATGATTTGAGCAAATCCAACACTATCTGTATAATATATATCAAACATGCCAACTCCTCCCCGTTTTTTTGGCGGGGGGGTGTGGGACCCGCCTAATTGGGGTCCCCCCCGCCCTCGTAATACCGGGAAGTTTGGCATTTCCTTCCGCCGCTCTTGCATGCGGACGGGGGTTCATTAAATTACCGCGGCGGCTTAAGAAGCGCTGGTGGCGCTACTCTTGCGCCGCCGGACCTCGCTCCTACATGGCAGGGTGAAAGCTGCCCTGCAGGCGGCCGCCTCCACCCTGCCCCGCGGTCTCATGTTGCAAGGCGATGGAGTAGCAAGGTAAGGATCCGCTCCCTCCTCCTCCTTCGGTCCCTGTAATGTACGGGCGCCGGTGTGCGCCGCACATAACAGGTGTCAGGATCGCAGGGGGAAGTGACGCGCCGGCTCTTGTGGCAGGGGAGTGACGCCGCGTCTGCTCTTCACTTCCCGCCTGCGCGCGCTGAAGAGGATCGGCAAGGAGGCGGAGCCCATGCGCTGCAGGAGCCTTGGTGGAGTGAGTGGAATTTTAATTATTTAAATTTTATTAGCTTTTAGGGGCTCTACCTGGGCTAAACAGAGAGGGCCAACTTACCTGGCAACAAGAGATGGGGCCACTACCTGGCAACAGAGGGGTCACTACCTGGCAACAAAGGGGGCTCACTACTGCAACAGAGGGGCGACTACCTGGCAAGACATATGGTGGGACACTACGCCTGGGCAATCAGAGGGGCCACTGACCGGTGCTTAACAGGAGGTAGGGGGCACTACCTAGCAACAGAGTGGGCTACTACCTGGCTTAACAGATGGGGCTACTACTGGACAACCCAGAGGGGGCACGTACGCTTGGGCCAAAGGAGGGTGGCTAGCTACCTTGCAAACAGAGGGCACTAACCTGGCACAAATGGGCACTTACCTGTCAACGAGAAGGTGGAACGATCTACCTTGCAACGAGTGGCCAGTCTACCTGCAACAGGAGGGTGGCACTACCTGAACAGAGGGGGCACTACCTTGGCTAGCACTGGGTCATCTTACCATGGCAATCAGAGGGGACACACCATGGCAACATAGGGACACTTACCTGGCTAACAGAGGGGCACTACTGGACTAACAGAAGGGCATGTCGTACCTGGCAAACAGAGGGGAATCATCTACCGTGGCAACAGAGGGGACTAACAAACCGTGGCAAACAGAGAAGACATCTACCTCTGGCTAGACAGAGAGACATCCACCTGGACAAACCAATGGGGGCACTACCTGGCACAGAGGGGAACTTAACCGCTAACCTGGCAAACAGAGGGGACACTACCTGGCTAACATGGGGGGTCACTAACTGTGCAAACATATGTGGACTACCTGTGCAACATGGGGGCACAACCTAGGCAACAGAGGGAGCACTACCTGGCATTCAGAGGGCACTACCTGGGCAAACAGATGGGGGCACTCACCTCGTCTAAACCCAGATGGGGGCACTACCTGGCAAACAATGGGCGGCACCTAACCGGCTAAACAATTGGAGAGGCACCTTCTCTGCGCTAACAATGTGGCACCATACCTGGTTGCTAACAAGGGGGCCATCTTACGCTGGCCTACAATTTGGCACTTACCTGCTACAGAGGGGGCAATCTACTTTGGCACTACAAGGGGCATCTACCGCCCTGTAAGGGGCACCACCTGGTCATGGGGGGCTACTACCTGGCTATAAGGGCATCTACCTGGCTTTCTTCCAAAGCCGTTATGCTGTTAGGTGAAGTGGGTGTGGCTTTTTTGATGGGGCGTGGCATACCGACAAGATGGGGGTGTCCATGCAAATTTTTGCCGCGGCGCGCTACGCGCCCCGCCCATTACAGTCTCCTGCTTTTTCATTTTCAAAAGTTGGCAACTATGATATATATCCATGTATATGAGAGTTAGGCATTATGTGAGGCTGCAAATGTCGCCAAATTACAGCTTCTGGGTGTGGGAAAGATGCAGCCAGCAATCCCAAACTCCCTAACTATTGCTGTCTATGGAGAGGAAAATGCTATGTAACTAAGAACAGTCTGTACAGTACAGAGAGTGAGCTGAAAATGGCGTTCACAAGGCAATACAGGGAAATATATATAACATGGTCATGTGATTTTAGCAGCCAATGAGAGTCCTACACCTCAGCGATGACGTTTCTGACACTTCTCTGTGCTGTGCACTGATTGCATGGCCGCCAAAAGTGCAGAAAGGTGATTGGATGGCGTCAAAAGTGCAGAAAGGTGATTGGATGGATACCAAGAGTGCAGAAAGGTGATTGGATGGCGCCAACAGTGCAGAAAGGTGATGGGATGGAGCCAAAAGTGCAGAAAGGTGATTGGATGGCGCCAACAGTGCAGAAAGGTGATTGGATGGCGCCAAAAGTACAGCAAAGTGATTGGATGCCGCTAAAAGTGCAGAAAGGTGATTGGATGCCACTAAAAGTGCAGAAAGGTGATTGGATGGCGCCAAAAGTGCAGAAAGGTGATTGGATGCCACTAAAAGTGCAGAAAGGTGATTGGATGGCCCCAAAAGTACAGCAAGGTGATTGGATGGGGCCAAAAGTGCAGAAAGCCGCTGAAAACAAAACTGAAAATGGCGTGCTGAACTAGAACTAGAACTTTTACTTGAACGAACAGTAAAATGTTTGGTTCGATTTTTAAAAATTCGGGAAGTGCTACTAAAACTTAACTTTTCTCAAACAGTTTGATCAACTCTAGTAATAACACCTGTTTACTTTCATATCCTGCGGTTTATAAGCTACTCTTATTACTTTTAAGCAAAATACTAGTTAAATGGGTATTCCTACCAAATTGATTGGCCTTAAACTTGTAGATAAAAGAGCAAAAAAAGACTGTTTTCAAATACATTGCTGTTCTGATTTTGCCTACTTTCAGAGTTAGAGCAGTTCTTATCTCCTGTTTGTGTACACAAGCTTCATTAGGTTTCCAATCACCTCTCTCTGCTCTAGAAGTGGCCAGGACGGGGATATCATTCCCTGCTGTGTCTTATTAGCAGCACAGGAGCTTGTTAATCTTTCTTACTGACAAACTTTAAACTTTTAGGGTTCTGTAGTCTTGTGCCCTTCTGATAAAACCCCTCCATCAGAAGCTGTAGAACAACCCACAACCTGAAGAGGAAGTGGGCGCCTGAAGCTGTAGAATCGGCCAAAGCCTGAACAGGAAGTGGGAGCCTGAAGTTGTAGAACCACCCACATCCTGAATAGGAAGTGGAAGCCAGAAGCTATAGAACCGCCCACAGCCTGAACAGGAAGTGGGAGCCTAAAGCTTTAAAACTCTGCCCAAATCTCCAGATATCTCCCCTCACGCATTCTCCGCTCCTCACAGGACCTTCTTCTCTGTTCTCCTCTTATCAGCTCCTCACATAACCGTCTCCAAGACTTCTCCCGTGCTTCACCCACACTCTGGAACTCACTGCCCCAACACATCAGACTCTCTGCCACTTCTCCAGCTTCAAAAGAAACCTGAAAACCCATTTCTTCAGGATTGCCTATAACCTATATAACCCTGCTGCTCACTGTACTACCCCACAGACATGTTTGCCCTCTCCTCCTGTCTCTTCCTCCTCCTTGTAGATTGTAAGCCTTCGCGGGGCAGGGTCCTCTCTCCCTCTGTAACCAGTTATACATCATTCATTGTCATTATTGTACTCACTTGACATATCATGTATGTGACCCCCCCCTCAAATGTACAGCGCCATGGAACCAATGGCGCTTTAAAATAAATGTTAATAATAATAATAATAATAATAATAAAAACCACACACAGCCTGAACAAAAAGAAGGAGCCTAAATATGTAGAATCACCCACAACCTGAACAGGAAGTTGGAAACTGAAGCTCTAGAACCACCCACAGCCTGAATAAGAAGTGAGAGCCTGAAGCTGTAGAATCAACCACAACCTGAAAAGGAAGTGGGAACCTGAAGCTCTAGAACCGACAACAGCCTGACCATGAAGTGGGAGCCTGAAGCAGTAGAACTGCCCAGAGCCTGAACAGGAAATGGGAGCCTGAAGCTGTAGAACCGCCCACAACCTGAACAGTTAGAGGGAGCCTGAAGCTGTAGAACTGCCCACAACCTCAACATGAAGTGTGAGCCTGAAGCTGTAGAACCACCCACAGCCTGAACCTGCAGAACTGCCCACAACCTGAACAGTTAGAGGGAGCCTGAAGCTGTAGAACTGCCCACAACCTCAACATGAAGTGTGAGCCTGAAGCTGTAGAACCACCCACAGCCTGAACCTGCAGAACTGCCCAGAACCTGAATAGTTAGAGGGAGCCTGAAGATGTGTGTTTTTTTTTTTTTTCTTTTACATTTTTGGGGGAAAAAAATATTTCATATGTTTTTACTACAATTTGTATAAAAATGCAACCAAAAAGGTTTTTTACTGATATCTATTGCAATCTTGTCATGAGGTCATTGGCCATTTGGATTTTAATGGGCAAACACATTTATGATACACGTGTCACCTGTGCAAACTGCGCAGCCAATTACTCGCCAAATCATGGTATATATGTATATAATACAGACAGATGTAAAAGCGATTGCGCCTCCTAATGGTCAAGTCCAATGTAATAAAATAAATCATCACAGCCATATAATGCAGGGGATGTGCACAGATGGCTCTGTGGCTCCTAGGACTCCGCTTCATAATCCTTTAGCACTGCCATTGTGGTGGGCTTAGGGGTAATGATGCACATTGTGATTTCTCTTGCATACATTGCATTTTCATCAGGGCATTGTCCTTTTTCCGCTTTGCAATACATTTAGGTAAAGTCACCACCCAGAGAAGAAAATAGAACTTAGTGTAGTCACCACCTTCACCACTAGATGTGTTCATGTGGACCTTGTGCTTTGCATTGCTCATAGATTTATCCTGGAGTTAGTGCACTCCTGGTGGTCAGGAGGGGTATTGCAGCTGTAATACAATCTTTTTTGGATCATTATCTTGCATTGCATGAACACACAAGGACACACACTCCTCGGTTTTAGAGAATAAATGGTGTAGTGCACCAGAGAAGGTCAACGATGATCTTTAAGTCCTCATAGGTCTGCAAATATGCGCACAGTTATGTGAGCTTTGTCAGATATAGATTATGTTTCAGCCTTTCTCCAATGTCCTCTGTATCCAGCCAATTATCTGCAAATGTCAAATCAATCAATGTCCTCGGCAGGAGCAAATATCTGGAAAGCTCCCTGTTTATTTATCAGCAGGTATCCATTAGGGGAAAGAATGGCTTCCAGCCATTGTATATATGCAATGCAATGAAAATAAGTACAGCATTGAGGCTCGCATGGCATCTGGACATGCTCCGACTAATGGGGGGCACTGCAAATTCTATTGCACTTATGTACTCCTGACAAGCATTCAGTTCTACACAGTCCAGTTACATTATTATGACTGCTTCCTACTTATAAACTGTGCTGGGAACTTCCATAGAACAGAATGGAGGGTTGTACACAAGCATCACAGACTTTTTGGGTCTGATTCCTGAGATGGGCCAGGTCCTAGAGGTGGAACCTGCACCTATCACAATTTTCATGGCATATCCCATTGATATACCACCAAAGTGCATGATGGGGACATATATAGTTACATAGTGCAAATGTCCATCAAGTTCAGTCAAGGGTGGGGAGAAGATGCGGGTGAAGGGAGGGCTAGGGGGAATTTTTAAGCTTAGTTTCCCCTCCTTTTGATGAAGACTTTGCAACTCACAAGACAAGAACCAATTTGTCCTAAAGGAAGATTTAATTCCTGATCCCAGAGTCGCCATCATACTGGATCCAGATGTTTATACGGCTACATAAGTATTCATATTATTAAATACTAAGTAGTTATCTAAGCCTTTCTTGAATCCCTCAACTAGTCCTGCTGTGACCAGCTCCTCAGGCGGCTATTCCACAGATTCACAGTTTTCATGGTAAAGAAGGCTTTCTGTTTTTAAGATTGAATCTTTTTATCTCTAGATGAAGCGATTGTACTGTTCTCTTTTTCCGTACTTTTTTTACTTTTGTATTTACATTGTCTTGCGAAAGTATTCAGCCCCCTTGAACATTTCAACCTTTTGCCACATTTCAGTCTTCAATTTCAAGATACGAAATTTAAATTTTTTTCTGAAGGATCAACAACAAGTGGGACACAATTGTGAAGTGGAACGAAATTTTTGGGATATTTTAAACTTTTGTAAAAAGTAAAAAACTGAAAAGTGGGGCGTGCAATATTATTCGGCCCCCTTAAGTGAATATTTTGTTGCGTCACCTATTGCTGCGATTACAGCTGCAAGTCGCTTTGGGGATGTCTCTATCAGTTTTGCACATGGAGAGACTGAAATTCTTGCCCATTCTTCCTTGGCGCAGCTGGAGCTCAGTGAGGTTGGATGGAGGCGTTTGTGAACAGCTGGAGCTCAGTGAGGTTGGATGGAGAGCGTTTGTGAGCAGCTGGAGCTCAGTGAGGTTGGATGGAGCGTTTGTGAACAGCTGGAGCTCAGTGAGGTTGGATGGAGAGCGTTTGTGAGCAGCTGGAGCTCAGTGAGGTTGGATGGAGGCGGTTGTGAGCAGCTGGAGTTCAGTGAGGTTGGATGGAGAGCGTTTGTGAACAGCTGGAGCTCAGTGAGGTTGGATGGAGAGTGTTTGTGAACAGCTGGAGCTCAGTGAGGTTGGATGGAGAGTGTTTGTGAGCAGCTCGAGCTCAGTGAGGTTGGATGGGAGAGCGTTTGTGAGCAGCTGGAGCTCAGTGAGGTTGGATGGAGAGTGTATTGTGTGAGCAGTGGAGCTCAGTGAGGTTGGATGGAGAGCGTTTGTGAGCAGCTGGGCTCAGTGAGGTTGGATGGAGAGCTTTTGTGAGCAGCTGGAGCTCAGTGAGGTTGGGTGGAGGCGTTTGTGAACAGCTGGAGCTCAGTGAGGTTGGATGCAGAGCGTTTGTGAGCAGCTGGAGCTCAGTGAGGTTCGATGGAGAGCGTTTGTGAACATCTGGAGCTCAGCGTGGTTGTTTGGCGATCGTTTGTGCACAGCTGGCGCTCGGTGTTGTTGGATGGAGAGCGTTTCTGAGCAGCTGGAGCTCAGTGAGGTTGGATGGAGAGCGTTTGTGAGCAGCAGGAGCTAAGTGAGGTTGGATGGAGACGTTTGTGAGCAGCTGGAGCTCAGTGAGGTTGTATGGAGAGCGTTTGTGAGCAACTGGAGCTCAGTGAGGTTGTATGGAGAGCGTTTGTGAGCAGCTGGAGCTCAGTGAGGTTGGATGGAGAGCGTTTGTGAGCAGCTGGAGCTCAGTGAGGTTGGATGGAGAGCTTTTGTGAGCAGCTGGAGCTCAGTGAGGTTGGATGGAGAGCGTTTGTGAGCAGCTGGAGCTCAGTGAGGTTGGATGGAGAGCGATTGGGAGCAGCGCGAGCTCAGTGTGATTGGAGGGAGAGCGTTTGTGAGCAGCTGGAGCTCAGGTTGGATGCAGAGCGTTTGTGAACAGCTGGAGCTCAGTGAGGTTGGATGGAGAGCGTTTGTGAACAGCTGGAGCTCAGTGAGGTTGGATGGGGAGCGTTTGTGAACAGCTGGAGCTCAGTGAGTTTGGATGGAAAGCGTTTGTGAGCAGCTGGCGCTCAGTGAGGTTGGATGGAGAGCTTTTGAACAGCTGGAGCTCAGTGAGGTTGGAGGGAGAGCGTTTGTGAGCAGCTGGAGCTCAGGTTGGATTTCAGAGCGTTTGTGAACAGCTGGAGCTCAGTGAGGTTGGATGGAGAGCGTTTGTGAACAGCTGGAGCTCAGTGAGGTTGGATGGGGAGCGTTTGTGAACAGCTGGAGCTCAGTGAGTTTGGATGGAAAGCGTTTGTGAGCAGCTGGCGCTCAGTGAGGTTGGATGGAGAGCTTGTGAACAGCTGGAGCTCAGTGAGGTTGGATGGAGAGCGTTTGTGAACAGCTGGAGCTCAGTGAGATTGGATGGAGAGCGTTTGTGAACAGCTGGAGCTCAGTGAGGTTGGATGGGGAGCGTTTGTGAACAGCTGGAGCTCAGTGAGGTTGGATGGAGAGTGTTTGTGAGCAGCTGTAGCTCAGTGAGGTTGGATGGAGGCGTTTGTGACCAGCTGGAGGGAAGTGAGGTTGTATGGAGAGCGTTTGTGAACAGCTGGAGCTCAGTGAGGTTGGATGGAGAGTGTTTATGAGCAGCTGGAGCTCAGTGAGGTTGGATGGAGGCGTTTGTGAGCAGCTTGAGCTCAGTGAGGTTGGATGGAGAGCTTGTGAACAGCTGGAGCTCAGTGAGGTTGGATGGAGAGCGTTTGTGAACAGCAGTTTTCAGCTCTTTCCACAGATTCACGATTGGATTCAGCTCTGGACTGTGACTTGGCCATTCTAACACCTGGATACGTTTATTTGTCAACCTTCCATTGTAGATTCTGCTTTATGTTTGGAATCATTGTCTTGTTGGAAGATAAATCTCGTCCCAGTTTTCAGGTCTTTTGCAGACTCCAACAGTTTTCTTCCAGAATGGTCCTGTATTTGGCTCCATCCATCTTCCCATCAATTTTAACCATCTTCCTTGTCCCTGCTGAAGAAAAGCCGGCCCAACCATGATGCTGTCGCCACCATGTGTGACAGTGGGGATGGTGTGTTCCTTGGCCTTCATTATTCTGCCCCCACCATGAGTGTCAGTGGGGATGGTGTGTTCAGGGGGATGAGCTGTACATATCGTTTTGCATTGTAGCCATTGGATTTTGGTTCCATCTGAGCAGAGCCCCTTCTTCCACATGTTTGGGGTCTCCCAGGCGGCCCCTTCTTCCACATGTTTGGTGTCTCCCAGGCGGCCCCTTCTTCCACATGTTTGGTGTCTCCCAGGCGGCCCCTTCTTCCACATGTTTGGGGTCTCCCAGGCGACTTGTGGCAAACTAAACCAGACTTTTTATGGAAATCTTTGAGAAATGGCTTCTTCTCTCTTCCATAAAGGGCAGATTTGTGCAGTGTACGACTAATTGTTGTCCTATGGACAGACTCTCCCACCTCAGCTGGAGATCTCTGCACTTCATCCAGAGTGATCATGGGCCTCTTCGCTGCATCTCTGATCAGTCTTCTCCTTGTTTGAGATGAAAGTTTAGAGGGACGGCCGGGTCTTGGTAGATTTGCAGGGGTCTGATACTCCTTCCATTTCAATATGATCGCTTGCACAGTGCTGCTTGGGATGTTTAACGTTTGGGAAATCATTTTGTATCCAAATCTGGTTTTAAACTTCTCCACAACAGTATCACGGACCTGCCTGGTGTGTTCCTTGGTCTTCATGATGCTCAGAACCCTGAGACTATCACAGAGCAGGTGCATTTATACAGAGACTTGATTAAACACAGGTGGATTATATTTATCATCAACAGTCATTTAGGACAACACTGGATCATTCAGAGATCCTTACTGAACTTCTGGAGTGAGTTTGCTGCACTGAAAGTAAAGGGGCCGAATAATTTTGCACGCCCCACTTTTCAGTTTTTATTTTTTACAAAAGTTTAAAATATCCAATAAATTTCATTCCACTTCACAATTGTGTCCCCCTTTTTGTTGATTCTTCACAAAAAATAAAAATTTAAAATCTTTATGTTTGAAGCCTGAAATGTGGCAAAAGTTTGAAAAGTTCGAGGGGGCCGAATACTTTCGCAAGGCACTGTTTATACGGTTCATACTACTCCCCTCTTCAGTTGATGGTTTGAAAAGTGCTGCCTGTGATGGGTTATTTATTTTTTTAATACACTGTGTGACAGCTTAACCCCTGATTGCTCTGTTGTGTTCATTGGTTTTCATGATGCTGTTTGTTCACTAATGTTTTCTGAGGCCATCACAAAATAGCTGTAGTTATATTGAGAATAAATGACTTACAGGTGTACTCTATTTACTAATTAGGTGACTTCTAGAGGCAATTCCTCACACTGGATTTTATTTAGGGGTATCAGAGTACAGGGGGATGAATACATATACATGCCAAACTTTTCAGTTTTTTTAATTTTCAAACATTTGGAAAATATTTTTTTATGCTTCACAAACACTTGTCACTTTGTGTTGCTCTGTCACATAAAATATCAATTAAATACTTGAACTTCAAGGTGTAGTAGACTTTTGCAACTCTTTGTATCTGTTTTTTTATCATGAATAAATTCAATTCTTTTTTCCTCTCCTCATAACTAAGATGCTCCATTCCCCTTATTAGTTTGCTTGCTCGTCTTTGCACTAAGATGCTACATTCCTCTTATAAATTTGGTTGCTCGTCTTTGCACTAAGATGCTACATTCCTCTTATAAGTTTGGTTGCTCGTCTTTGCACTAAGATGCTACATTCCCCTTATAAGTTTGGTTGCTTGTCTTTGCACTCTCTCTAGCTCTATTACATCCTTTCTATAAACTGGAGCCTAAAACTAAACAGCATATTCCAGATGTGGAGGTACCAATGCTTTACACAGAGGCAAAATTACATCCCTGTCCCGGAAGTCCATGCCCCTTAAGGGTATGTTCACACGGCTTAAATTGGCGCAAATTTTGGCACTCATTTCGCCGCTTGTTGCGATTTATATGCAGCAAAATGCATGCCGCAATTACGGTAATACATAGCTCTCATAGAGAGCTATGGATTATGTGTCGTATTGTACGCGTGGGGGGAGAATTGACATGTCAATTGTTAGCGGCAATTACGCGCCACTGACAATGCACATCTATGGTGCTGGGACCTGGCCACTCCCCCTGTGCTTCGGAATTACGCGCTGATCAACGTGTTGGATCCAAAACACACGGTGTATTGCGGCGTGTACTATATGTATGTGAACATACCCTAATACACGCCAATATCCTACTGGCCTTGGATGCAGCTGATTGACATTGTGCTCTTCTGTAATCTACAAGTCACTAAATCCCTCTCAACAAGCGATTCTCCCAGATTATTACCCCCAAGAGATATGATATTTGCAGATAATTTCTCCCCAGGACATATAATGCTACAGATAATTACCCCTCAGGACATACGGTGCTGCAGATTATTACCCCCAGGATATATAATACCTGCAGATTATTACCCCCTGGATACATGATGCTGCAGATTAGTACCCCCAGGATACATGATGCTGCAGATTATTACCCCCAGGATACATGATGCTGCAGATTATTACCCTCTAGGACATATGATGCCTGCAGATTATCACCCTCTTCGACATATGATGCCTGCAGATTATAAAACTCTGCGACATATGATGCTGCAAATTATTACCCCCAGGGCATACAGTATGATGCTGCAGATTATTACCCCCAGGACATATGATGCTGCAGATTAGTACCCCCACGACATACGGTGCTGCAGATTATTACCCTCTAGAACATATGATGCTGCCGATTATTACCCCTTAGGACATATGATGCTGCAGATTATTACCCCCAGGACATATGATGCTGGAGGTTATTACACCCAGGACATATGATTCTGTAGATTATTATCCCCAGGACATATGATGCTGCAGATTATTACCTAGGACATATGATGCTGCAGGTTATTACACCCAGGACATATGATGCCTGCAGATTATTACCCTCTAGGACATATGTTGCCTGCAGATTATTAAACTGTAGGACATATGATGCTGCAAATTATTACCCCCAGGACATATGATGCTGCAGATTAGTACCCCCAGGACATAGTGTTGCAGATTATTACCCCCTAGGACATATGATGCTGCAGATTATTACCCCCAGGACATATGATGCTGCAGATTATGGTTACCCAGATGCAGAACTTTATTATCCACATTGAACCTCATTTACCAAGCGGATGCCCAAACACTCAGGGCAACATGTATGTCCGGGGCTGCGCCAGAACTCTGGCATCTTTTCAGGCCTAAAACTGGCACAGCCCCATTTGCTCTATTTTTAACCAGGCGCACTCCAATACTGGTCACATTATGCGCTGCCCGCTGCACTTTGTAATGCACCTGAGATCGGGGGGGCTGTGCTGGAGGCTGGACGCACAACAACCGTACGAAGCTGCACATTTATATCTTCAGTGCAGCAAATCCAGGCGCATTACTGCTGGAACAGGTAGAGCACTTTACAAGGAGTTCACCTGAGCCTGAAGTGTCGCTTTGTAGCTAGAAAGCTCTAAATCTATGACCTGGAGTAGAACAGGTACATAGATTCAGGTGCATTCTACACTACTAATGTTGCAAAAAAATGGTGCCTGGGCCCCAAAATACATACATGTCGCCCCTGGGTATATCTAAGTTTGCTTGTAATTTATGAACCTCTTCCATAGATTACACTACACTACAGAGCTTGGTAATGTAAGGAATGCAGTGGGGGTTATGGGGCAATCATCAACCGCTGGGTTGTTATATAATTACCTGAAGAAAATAAATTTTTTTATACATGTAAAAAATAATCAGAAATTTCCTCTTTAAAAATAAGAAAATGTCTGGAATTTGTTGAAGTCCTCCCCCCCCCCCTCTCCCACCTCCCTCCCTGGGGTTTAGCGTCCTGCCATCCTGCGAATACCCAGAGAATTAAATATCCAGATAATACTCTGCTTCTTTGTTCCTGTAAACACTTAATGACCAGAAAAATTAGCATGTAATTATTACTTTTTCTTTTTTGAAGACGTACTAATCTGCAAATTTCAGTGCCCCGGTATTCTGCAGTCGTACTAATTATCTCCTACATTGTGCCGGAGTATTATTATCATGACTGCACTAAATTCCGCTCTGCCATGTACAGATATTCGGATAGAGCAGAAGCAATCTAAATGCTGATAGGACACATTAGGGAGGGGATTTTTTATCCCGTGTTTTCAATTTTTATGAAAATTACTTTTTTTTTATTTTTTTTATTCCCCACATAGTTGGGTGAACACCGTGTTTTGCGGGGCCCCAAATGCCCCACAATAAGGGAGAACTGTCAAAAATAGGATTCAGAGGAAGGCTCATTTTAAAACCCCTTCCCTGACCGCCGGCAAAATTTTTTTTGGTTTTTTTCCCTTTGTTTTTATATTTTTTTTAAATTAGTTCATTATTATTTTTGGGTTTTTATTTTTCAGGAAAAAAATTAAAACATTTTGGGGAGAGCCCCAGGTATATTTTTTGGATTAGAGTTGAAACAGACGAGGTGATACCAATTATGTGAATTTTTTTTCCATTTTTTATTTTTTTTTGTATTTCAAAAGGGCAGTACTTCAGTTCAGCCTATTGTCCTGCAGTGTTGATCCCCAAAAGGGAAAGGGCCCCCCCCCCTCTTAGAGGTGGAAGCCAAAAAGTTCCCAATTTAGGGGAAAAAATTCCTTCCCCAAAAACCAATCTGGCACAAATAAAACCCCGGATCAAAGACCCTTCTCCAAATCCCCGGGCACATAACTTGTTATATTATTTTCATTAGAAATGTACCCAAACCCCTTTTCCAGAAAAAGGCCCTTTAACTTGTTTAATTAAAATTTGAAATGAAACCAAAACCCCTTTCCAGAAACCTAGTACTTAATTTATATTATTACATCTAGAAATGTATCCAACCCTTCTCCCGAAAACCTGGTCATACAACTTGTTATATTTTTACATCTAGAAATGTTCCAGACCCTTCTCCAAAATCCTGGGCACTATAACTTGTTATATTATTACATCTAGAAATGTATCCAGATCCTTCTCCAGAATCCGGGTCACTATAACATGTTACATCTAAAAAATGTATCCAGACCCTTCTCCAGAATCCCGGTCACTATAACTTGTTCTATTATTACATCTAGAAATGTATCCGCCCCTTCTCCAGAATCCTGGTCACTATAACTTGTTCTATTATTATATCTAGAAATGTATCCAGACCCTTCTCCAGATCCCGGTCACTATAATTTGTTATATTATCACTTTCTAGAAATGTATCCAGACCCTTCTCCAGAATCTGGTCACTAAACTTGTTTATTACATCTAGAAATGTCTCCAGACCCTTCTCCAGAATCCCGGTCACTATAACTTGTTCTATTATTACATCTAGAAATGTATCCAGACCCTTCTCCAGAATCCTAGACACTATAACCTGTTATATTATTACGCTCCAGAAATGCATCCAAACCCTTTTTGGACTCTTTTTAGTGAATTCACCATGACAATTTCCTCAGGCAGAGAGTTCCACAGTCTCACTGCTCTTACAGTAAAGAATCCCTTTCTCTGTTTATGTAGAAACTTTCTTTCCTCTTGGTGTAAAGGATGCCCCCTTGTTCTAAATACAGCCCTGGGTATAGATAAATCTTGGGAGAGTTCTCCATATTGACCTTTGATATCTTTATACATATTTATTGTGTCCCCTGAAGCCGTCTTTTCTCTAAAAAACTAATTATCCCTAATCTTGCCAAACTTCTGTGTATGTAGTCCACCCAGTCCTTTCATTATTTTGTTGCCGCCTTTGTACCTGTTCAAGCTCTACAATGTTCTTTCCTTGTGCACTGGGGCCCAAAAATGTCCCCAATATTCCATGTGTGGTCTAACCAGTGACTTGTATAATGGGAGAATGTCATTCTCATCATGTGCATCTATGTTCCTTTTAATACACCCTATAAGGAGAAGAGATTCAAACAATTATACTTTTAAAACTTGTTTTTTCACCTGTACATGTCACATGTCTGCTATTGCCTCGGCATCTAAATGATTAAACAGCAGGGATTGGAGACGGGTTTCAGCTGTTATAATAACCCAGCACCCACCACATATGTAGCATAATTCTGAATTCTGAAAATAGATCACCATTTGCAGCTGAGTTCTAGAGAGACCTAATGAGCCCAGGTGGGCAGTCAGGTCAACTGATAAGCCAAAAATCCTGAGCAGTTGATATGCAACCATTGCAAACAGACACAGAAAACAAGACAGACATAACACAGAAACTCCTGCTGGCCTAATAAGCAGGCGAGGATGAAATAATGTGGCTGGGCTATGAACATTTAAAGAGAACCTGTCACATAGTTATGCCCCCCTTGCTGAGGACAGCACAAGCCAGTTACAGACCTGCTGTTTCCAGCGCTTTGTCCCTTATTCTGTAAGACGCTGGAGTTTTTGAGTATTTAATGCTCAAATCTGCAGTTTTCAGCCAGAAAAGAGTCAACCAAAGAGTCAGTTTTTTCATGCCCCGCCCACCAAAGGCTAGCCACGCCCACTGACAGTTATTCACATGTTTCTACCTATTCAAAGTAATAGGTTTATCAGTTGCAGTGGGCGGGCTAGCCTCAGGTGGGCGGGGTTGGAAAAAACTGTCTGTAATCAAAAGCATGCTGGATTTAACAGGTCACCATGTGCAATATTTATCTGAGCATCATGACATTTTCTGGCTTGTTTTTGGAATTA